>ML786258.1:146161-159190 GCA_009831015.1 Picea engelmannii | reverse complement strand
ATTATAGAGAATGAAGAGAAGCACTCTAGGTTGCTAGAAAAGAAGAATGAAGAAAATAGAAAGAGTTATGCAGAAGTAATCAAAGGAAGGAATCATGGTCAACCAGAATCTAAGAAAACTATTAAAGATACATCTTCAAGGGGGCCATCCATGTTCAAGCCACAAAGAAGCTTCAATCATGATCATGATCAGTCAAGACAAAAATTTAGAAGGACTACTGTTATAGGACTAATCGGTAGGTGCGGACACTAACAGATCTCCCTAGATCCACCTGGATCTAGAAAAAAATAGGACAGGACATGACTCTTTCCCTAAGTTACGACCATTGAATTAGCTAGTAAGGAGGAACAAGTGACATACCTTTGTATCGCTTCCTTAGGTCTCTGTTGCTCCCACTTTTCTCCAGCGCTCTCGTGACGTCCAGTCCAAGACAACACAAACCAACCAAAGTGAAGATAGCAAAATGTATTCAATCGTCAACTTATGCATATGATCAAGGAATTACACAATAAAGTAAGAATGACTTTATGGGAAAGGGACATGCCGTTGTATCATATTAACTGAAAGTAGAAGATACAACCTGATTGCCTTGATGTCACAAGCTTCCTTTTGGTGGATCTTGGTTCCAACACACACACATGTTCTTTAACTTGCACGAAGAAGATCCAATTCCTCTTGACAGACCTACTAGAGTCTCCAAGCTTCTGTTCAAGCAGGGTTTTTCACACAATTCTTTCCCCAATTCTTCAATTAATATTGCTTAACCTTTTCTATGAGAATCCTTTCAATATATAGGAGAGGGTGAGATGGTTATATGGATGAGAAAGATCCTACCAAATCAAAGAAGCCAATAAAATGGCAACCATACGAATGCCAACTCATTTTCTAGAAGATTCCCTTCTAGAACCCTCGAGACTTCTTCTCTTTTCCAAGCTTAAAAACAAGTTCACACCCTGTGTATAGAGAAACCTGTGAGAATTTCGCACCCTAGATGAAGGTGGCCTGCGAGAATGGGTCATTCTCGCACCCTAGGCCATATGCAGCCTACGAACTCACTTTGAAAATATGTTTTCTGGAAGGAGATAAATGCCACTTTTCTCAGGAGAAAGTTCTTGTTGGAAACCTGAGTACACCATTGTTAATACATCACCAAGATGACCAAAATCATGTGTAATAGAATGCCCCCCAGAGTATGAGGTCGGAATCAGTGACAGCCGAAATACTTTGTAAGTTGCGTGTGTGTGTGTCGAAAACTAGGAGCGCACCTAATCAGAAACCTGCAAACAACCAAGCATCTACAGAATATCATACTAGTTCTGAGGTAGGCATTCCCATACTCAGATCACAGAAAAATGACATCATAAACATAGGTCATGTCCACCAATCATACACCATGGATCCATGCCATCAAAATATCACATAGCCACCAAGAATACACTATGGATCCATGCAAGAAGATTCAAATTAAGATGACATAGCCACGAGACATACAAAGTGGATCTATGTGTCAGCAAATTATACATATTCCATCGCAACCTGGATCAAAGAGATGAGACCCAAGGTATTCAATCCTGTCACCTGAAAGTACGAATATAACCATGTGATTACATGTGCTGAAGTCTAACATGGCAGAAACCACTTGATTACCGGTCATTGATGAAACCGTTAACAAGTGCGAGGGAAATCACCATTAATGTCAATGAATCCTAAGGTACACTAGTACAATCCACCGAATGTGAATAAATGAGTTGAGGTCGAACATTCGATGGAATCTCCCGATCAGGGGTCAATGATGAAAACCCACTGTCGAAAACGAGGAAACTTGCCATTGAGGCATGAAAGTTCCAAGGTACCAAATAATTTCTAAGTCTTGTTTCTGGATAATGAGCCGGAGTCGACGGAACAAAACTCATCACAGGAGGGCCTTGATGTATCCCCCATCAATGACATGAAATGAGTAACAGATTTTGAAGGTGAAACAGAGTATGATGTAAGTTGAACTGGACACAGGGAAGGCAACATGGAGAGAATGGACAACTGCAGATGACCGACTCAATAGAGTTTCAGATGAATTTCTCTTGAACATATGAATGACACGGCCAATGATTTGGCAGCACTGACTTAGAGACGACTTAGGATATGACCTTGTAGTAATTCCAATGAAAGATAAATGGATTTCCCAAACCGGCTTCAGATAATGAATAGGGGGGTGTCATGTTCAAGAGCGACACTTACTGCCAATAATATGAATACGAAAACACATCCCTTTCCCAAATTTTTCCCCACCATTTCTGGCGAGTACCTCTTTATTTTTACGCAAGCTTGAGGAGGATAACATATGCTTGTTGATGTAAGCTCATCCTTCAGATGAGTCCCTTAGAGTATGTGTAACGAACCCTAGGAAGGAGTGGTTTGGTCCCATTACGGGTCTTTCGATGTTTGTTTAACGAGTCCAAAGATAGAAAACTCGAAGGTTTTTCATGATTATAGAGTCTGAAAGACACTCAAAAGAGAACTCTCTCAGTTGTTTTTTTGTAAAATAGTCTAATGAGACTGGAAAAGAGATAAATTATCGCCCAACAGACGCTTTCTTCAAATACTTTAACGAGCGTTAAAATAGCAAGATCGCTCGGCAATCTTTTCATGTTTAGAGAGTCTGAAAAAGAGATTAAAGAGGACTCTAGGGGGTTCCTTTTTCATATAACCTTGTTGAGCCTGAAAAAGTGATAAAAGTGTGCTTGATTACGTTCTCATGTATTTTCGAGTGTGAGAACAAACAAAGACGAAGCTCGAGGTTTTGTGAAAAAAACCATAAAAAACAATTCAAACATGTGATAAAAAAGAGAAAATATTTGTATCCCTGCGTATGGATGTCGAAGTCGTCATGTTTGCAAAAAGTCTCACTCATAGGGGTATTAGGCATTAGGTTTGATAAATAAAACAATTATAAAAACCAACAAAAATGGTAAAAAGTAAATATAAGTGGGTACAAGTTCTTTTACCATAGTCATTGTAACTTTGCCAAGATTTTAGCCCAAAACCCCTCTTTTGCCCTTGAATTTTGGTGCTCGATTGCAGAAGATACGAACAACCATTTGGCGAACCGTCTCTAGAAGTGAGGTAAGATCCTTGTCTTCTATCTTTTCATGGTTCAATTTTTTATTTTCATTGGTAAATTTCAAGTTTTTGAGCTCGTTTTAGGGATAACATTTGCGCTCAGGAATTCTCGTAGGCTAGCCACACAGGACCTGCGAGAATGCATGATTCTCGCAGGTGGCCCCAAAGGCACCTGCGAGAACCTCGCATTGTGCTAAAGGGGCCCCTGCGAGAACCACAAAATGAAAATTTTCTTTGATGTTTGCTCAATGAAAAATGTACCAAGGCTTGAAGAGAGTTGTTGACCTTCTTCTTATGGTTCTTATGCAGGCATTTGGCTGTCACCATGGTTCTAGAATGGCGTGAAAGAGAGCATGAAAAAGGTGATGCTATTGTCGGAAATAACCTAGGCACCATTGCCGCTTTGTGAGACTCTGGTCTCCTGAAATTCTTTTGGATCCCGGGTATGAGGGCCCAAGTCAGGCTGTTGGAGCACCTCGTTCATATGTGGGACGTGGACCAACAAGTATTCCACGTAAGGGTCCACACATTGTCCTTGGATATCGAGGATGTTTATTTCCTGACAGGACTGTCACGGTGTGGGTACCATGCTAGCTTGACTGGTAGCCGAGGTGGTGGGCTGCCTATGAGTGAATATTGTCGTTAGTACTGTGTTCAAGAGGCGGAAAGAAGCAAAGGAAAAGTGGCCATTTGGGGGGTCCAGGATTTGACCCTTCGCACTATTTTGTTCATCATTGCTTGTATGGTTGGGAGCGCTTCTCCACACATGGCTCTCCAGAGCTAATTTTAGTACGCCATAGAGTGTACTGAGCCTCGGGTCTTTAACTGGTCAGACACAATCCTTCATAGAATGAAGAGGCAGTTGACTAAATGCAGGAGAGGCAATCTGAAGCAATTCGGGTATGGGTCACTATTGGTGTCCTTCTTTCTTGAGAGGGCTCCCTTGCTGAGGTTGCAGGTTGAGTGGGGTTTACCAGCTCCAGAGGATTTTAGGATTCAGAGGTGGTGTAACCTCATGGCCCAACATGTAGCTGGACCAATCATCAAATACAATGATTCCTTCTTTGACTGGTTGCGACCATAGATGCTGATGGTCGATGATTATGCCTATGCCGGGTTAGACTTCCGAGGGGATCTAGACTTGGCCCTACCTGAGGATGCTCAATGGGGAGATCTAGGTAATAAGTACACATTTTTTCACTTTTTAAATGTTTTTTGTGAGTTTTATCATATGCAAATGTTTTTATGTTTGTCCAAGGTCTAATTACAAAAATTCTTTTTTGATGACATAGACGTGGGGCCTTATCGACCTCCGGGTACTTCTCCTATTCAGTGACGAGGAGAGGTGGCTCAAGTGTCATGATGGGACACTGAAGATTATGAGGCAGTGGAACAAAACTTAGAGGGTTTTACTGTAGACATTCCGGACATGCCTCTTGGAGAGGTCCCGTGACGTTATCAGCGTCATACAGTGGGCTTGTTAGAGTTAATTGGCCCACTGCTTCATAGGGTTGCTCGGGCAGTCGTGTGTTACTGTGAACGTCATCCATGACGTTACTTTGTAGAAGCTATGAGCTTCAGATTTTGAAATTTTGGTCCTTGGACAGAACTTTTTTGTAAAAAACTTTTTGATCGTTATATATACATACGGCTTCTACCGGCTTATCTTGTGTTGTGTGATACTTGTGATGTGATTTATTTATAAATGACCCAAATTTCTGTCTAATACATAGTTAGCTAATGCTTCAGTTAATGTATTTAGACATCTAGGAAAATGCTAATACTCAATATAATCAAAATAATGTTCCAAGAGGTGAATTCACAAATATACCCGTAACAAAGTAGGACTTCGAATAGCATAGACATTACTTAACTGTAGTACTACGAGCTGCGAATCAAGTCGCACAACCAAGCGATGGATACCGAGAGAGATAGCATCAATCAACAATTTGATAACGACACTATACTCTGCAATATTGTTGGTCGCATGGCTGAGGCACACACCTCATAGAGTGATAAGCTTGTTTGTAGGGGTGTAAATTGCCCACGCAGCAGAAGTAAGGTTCTAAGTACTATGGCTAGCACCATCAGCGAAGACAATGTGCGGTAGCGAAGACTCCGACATCTGGAAACCAAACATAACATAACATAAGGGTAGAGACTAGATAATGAAAAAATCATACTACAGTAACACACAAGAAGTATGATACAATAAAATTCAAGTACTCATGCACAGGTGATCTTATGCATAGTACTTCTTTAAGTACAACCCATTTCTGGGTTCACTCAAATGGATACCGTCGTAATATACTAACTCGTAAGCTCCTTTCTCCAAAACTGTTCTAACGATATAAGGACCTCGCCACATGGCTTTGAATTTTCCGGCTCCTAGCATATCTTGATCTTGTTCGTAGAGGAGAACCAAATCTCCTTCAGAGAAAACGTGAGGTTTGACATGTTTGTCGTATTGGGGCTTGACACGTTTCTTCTGGGCTTCTATGACTAGGGTAGCATCGCGTCGAGTTTTGTCTAATCGCATGAGATACAACAGACGTTCTTCCTCTGCAGAAGTGTTTGGTAGGAGTTTGATGGTTAGTTTGAAGGAGGGTATCTCACATTCAATCGGGAGGATGGCTTCTAGACCATAGACTAACCAGAAAGGTGTAAACCTAGTAGTGAACTTAACGGACGTCCGGTAAGCCCACAATGTTGAAAACAACATTGTGTGCCAACTTGTTTTGTGAATCCCTATCATTCGTCGAAGCATGGTTATGATAACTTTATTAATCGCTTCGACTTGGCCATTGGCTTGTGGGTAATAGGGCGTTGAGTTTTCATGGGGAAGACCCAACTTTTCAGTGAGTTCGAACATCATGAAGTTTCTAGAGTGGCTACCATGATCAGTGACGATAGCCTGAGGAACACCAAAACAAGCTATGATGTGATTGAAAATGAATAACACTGCGGTCTTTCCAGTATTGTCAAATGTCAGCATCACCTCGGCCCATTTCGTAAAATAATCTACGGCTACAATAATGTATCCATGCCCCCCGGCCAAGTGGGGGTGACATGTCATGAAATTGATACCCCATTTTGCAAAGGGACCAACGAAGACCACAGGGTGAAGAGGAGTAGGATGTGATCGTATCTTATGATTATAGGTCTAGCAAGCGTGGCATTTTTGGATGGTGATTATGCAATCGTTAAATAAAGAAGACCAAAAATACCCTGCTCGTAATATATTCTGGGCAGTAGCATACCTAGACATATGACCACCACAGGCTCCAGAATGACAGTCATTTAAGGCTTTCTCAGCTTCGTCGAACGTGAGGCAGCGTTGAAAAACTGAGTCAATCCCATGACGATAAAGAGTATCCCTGAGGATAATATATTGATAGGCTTGGTAGCGTATTTGACGCCGGTTAGTACTGGACAAATTGGGCTGGAAAGTCTGGGTTTGGAGATATATGATGATATCGCCATACCAAGGATCATCAGAACTAATTAGGAAAAGGGATTCATCAGGTAATGAATCGACTGCTACATTTTTCGTTTTAGAGTAGGGAAAGTCGCATATCAACTCGGTAAACACTAAGGACTTCTTGGACTTAGCACGTTCGAATTCCAAGTCAAACTCCTGGAGTATCACGATCCATTTGGAGTATTTTCCCCCTAGAAATTGACGTGTGAGAATGTGTTGCATAGGGTTGCAGTTAGAAATTACCGTAGTCTTGCGAGAGAGGATATAGTGCCGGAAACGCTGAACTGCTTGGACGGCTGCCAAGGCCAGTTTTGTGACATGTAAATACTTGGTTTTGGTAGGCGTTAGACTTTGACTCAAATAATAGGTAACATGTTTGTCATGAGAATCATCCTCTTGGACGAGAACCATAGCAATGGTGTAATCTGAGGTGGTGAGGTAGAGGAAATAATCGCGACTATAATCGGGGGGGAAGAGAAGAGGAGCATGTGTTAGGGATAGTTTCAAAGCTTTGAAGGCTTTGTTTGTGATAGTATCCTATACGAACTCAGACCCCTTTTTGAGTAGTCATGTAAATCCAAGAGTTATCTCGGCGTAGTTCAGGATGAGACGACGAATAAAGTTTGCTTTCCCTTGCAAACTTTGTAACTGGTGAAGTGTAGAAGGAGGAGGGAGATTGAGAATCGCCTCGACCTTTAAAGGATCTACCTTGATCCCTTGATGTGAAACAATAAAGCCTAGAAGTCGGCTAGATTCTATACAGAAAACGCATTTGTGAGGATTCAAGCGTATATGGTAAAACCAACAGCGGAGGAAAATGGCTCGGAGGTGGATTGGATGATCGACTCGGCGCATGGAATGAGTGGGTAAGTCATCAAGATATGGCTGCACGATGTGCTTGATATCATGGAAGGCATAAGACATAGCGCACTGAAAATTGGCGCCAGCGTTCTTTAGACCGAAAGGAAGTTTTCAATAGGTGAAAGTGCCCCAAGGACAAATGAAAGCTGTTTTGTGTTGATCCTTGGGAACAATATTGATTTGATTATATCTGGAGAAACCATCCATTAGAGAGAAGAATTCTCTTCCGGCACAATCGTCGACAATCTGATCGACAAAGGGGGTAGGAAAGTTGTCTTTAGGACAAGCTTTGTTAATATCCCTATAATCAACACATATGCGGATTGTGCCTTGTTTCTTGTCGATCAGGACAAGATTGGAAACCTAGTCAGTGAGGACCACCAGGTAAATAAATCCGGCTTTGAGAAGTTTCTCGACTTCAAGCTTAATAGCAACCTCTTTACGTGGGTGAACTAGACGAAGGCATTATCGAACGGGTTTAGCATCTAGGTATGTCTTAATCTCATGTATCACAATGTCGGGGTCGATACCCGGCATTTCTTCATAGCTCCAGGAGAAAACATCACGAAATTCTTTGAAAAGTGACTTGTAGCTGACGATTTCATTAGGGGAGCACGAAGCTCCGATATGCACATTTTTGACAATTCCAGGTTTGATGGATATGTCAAGGGGAATAGTGGGTGAGATATTGCTTAAGTTCCCTTCGGAAAACACATCGTGTGTGGACTCGAGAATGGTTGAAATGATGACAACGGTCGATGGGGTTGAGATCCGTTGGTAGCTCTCGATGGTGTGTTGTTCCAAGAAGAGAATGGAATGGTGATGGCCATCATTCCAGGGGGTTTCTTCCATGACAGACATAATCATCTCGTCCGTGGTAAAAATGACGTGGAAAGGATTTGGAGATAAATCACCAAGAGAGGGGGTAGAAGGGTTTGTCAATTGAATGGACGGATAGGCGGATTCAACTGGACTCAAAGGCATTTCATTGTCGTAACGAAGATGATCGTCGGGATTGGGTACCATCCATGGGTCATGAGACGTAGGGGTTCTATGAATCGAGGTGGAGATCATGTTCATTGAAGTGAAAGACGAGTGTGGAACATTGGGTGGTGGAATGGGGAAGGTACCCATTAACGAAGAGTCTTTGACAAGACCTACACCGACATTTTCATAGCCGGGGGGGGGTTTTGGCGATGAACGGTATGTTGCCAGTACGCGTATCCGAGTTAAAGAAGGCTAATTGATTGATGGTGATTACCTTTCCTTGATGTGGGAAATGTAAAACATGAAAAAGAGTTGACACAACTATGTGCATGGAATCGATCTAGCTACGACCAAGCAGAAGATTGTAATCGAGAGGAGAGTCAAGGACTTCCACTTCGACTTGGACCATTTTTCCTTCTAGCATGATTGGCAATGAAGGAAGGACACCGTAAGGCTTAAAACTGGACCCATTGAAGGCTTTGAGTGTGTTATGGGATTCAGTCAAAGAGGGAGAGCTGATGGATTTCCAGCAGGTAACAGACATGAAACATGTCGAGGCACCCTCGTTGATAATGGTTCTACAAATGTTTTTGTTAGAGACAGTTACTTGGATTTGGAATGCGAGTTGAGGGGGTAACCTTGGAATGTGATCTTCCAAGTCAAAAATTATTAAATTCGAATCCATTGGGTTGATTCCACCGATAGCTTTCAACAGTGCCTTCCGTTGTGTGGGACAACCTTGAAGGACTTTGAGGGTTGACATCGTGGAAGGTGCCTGGGCCAGATCTTCAACAATGTTGTAGTTCTAGGTAGCATGAGCATGAGGATTGAAAGTCGATTTCCAAACAACACCCTTTGGAGGGGGGTGAAGAACTGTATCAAGGCTCAGTCATTTGAGATGAAGAGGACCATTGGTAGGTGGAGTCGTGGGAGATGGTTGGACCAATGAAGGAGGAATAACATCAACCTTCTCCTTAGAGGGAGAATAATCTTTGGCTCAAGTGGTAAGTGCGATGTAATTCTTCTTTTAATCACCAGTACACATTAATACATAGGATGTAGTGGAAGGGGAAGGTTGGTTATGAATGACCAATTGGGCCTGTTGTTGAGAGGGGAAGGGTTGGGATAAAACGGCTATAGTGGGTGGTTTCAGGGCCCCTTGAAGGAACTTAGTAACCTCGGTGTGTCGTGGACAATCCTTCGTGTAGTGATCATCACCATAGATAAGACAAGGGTATCGAGGTTTTCTCTACTTGCGAAGTATTTTTTTCCTCCTTATTCTTACCCTTTCCCTTTTTGGATTTGTTTTTACCGGCTGGTGTAGATTGAACTACATTTACCTCAGAAGTCTTACCGGTGGGAGGGGTAGGAGACGGAGCATTTTGAACATTAGAAGAAATGGGTTTGGGGTTGTTGCTTGAGGCAGAATGTGGTTGGGCATGGAAAGTGCCAATCACACCATCGGCTACATGAGAAGCAGCGGGAGTAGTTGAAGTGGCGGAAGTGGAAGGACGAGGTGCAACAAGGAGTAAGTCGTAAAGAGTACCCGTTTGTGAGTAAACAAGGTCAAGGTATTGAGAACGACTTATGGCCTGTTCTTCCATGACAACTCCACCCATGGCGATGTCACGACCAATGTCGTTCACGAATGATTTGGTGAAGCATTTGGCCAACAACTGATCAGGAAGTTTGAGTTTGATGAGATGTCATCTCTGTCGCCACTCATGAATGTGATCGGATATATGAGTGGCTTTGTTTTGTTTGAAGGAACTCAAAATCTTGATCCCCGTTTCATAATGGATCGGTAACTGGTAGTGGGTGAGGAAAGCCATAGCTAGGGTGTTGAATTAGGTGAAGAAACCTCATGGTAATTCTATATACCACTTCGCGGCAGAACCTGTGAGAGTTCTTTGAAAAATACGTAAACGAATAGAGTCATCAATCAAGGAGTTGGATGAGCACCAGAGGTGAAAAGTCATCACGTGATTTTTCGGGTCCCCTCCCACTTTGCCATCAAATTTAGGGATGTCAGATGGTAGCTTGGCTGGTATAGTGGGCCATTGGGGAGAGTGACGGATTGGATTATTTAAAATCCTCGATAGATCCCGGAGGTCCAAAGTGGCCAAGAAGGGTAATTGTTTATCCACATGCGGGTATTGGTGGCTTTGGGGAGGGAGTCCCGTCGGCAAACCAGTGGGACCATAAGCAGTCTGCATATAATACGAAGACCCAGGAAGATTCAATGGTTGTTGTGAAGAAAAATAACTCATGGGATTGTATCCTTGAAAAGGGACATGAGTTTGAGCATTCGGGCCCCAAATAGGATTGGACGTACCTGGATATGGTTGGCCTATACTAGGGGGTATAACGGATGTAGCTGAAGGTTGTTTCCCCCCAGTCGATTGAGGATTATGTTGTATCAGATGGTTCCAATACTGGGCCAAGGATGGAGGTATGGTTTTTCCATAGGGTGGGGTCGGTGGGGGTTGTGCTCCAATCGAATATTGTGTTCTGATTGGGATTTGTGTTCCACTAGGAATTTTCCCTACAAGGGGGGGTTGAGTTAAACCTCCTTGGTGAAATTGTCCACCAACAGGAATCTGATAATTTGGTGTGAATGATAGGATGGTGCAACTAGGATTGGTGCCACCGATAGAGGATGGAAAAGGTCCTCCAAAAGGGGGTTGAGGAAGTGTCGGAATGAAGCAAGGAGGAGAGTGCCCAGAAGAAGAGGGACCACCAGGAGTTCCATATGGGGTTTGCGTAGGAGTGGGAATAGAAGCATTCAATGCACGGTATCTGGGTGGAAATGTCGGGGTGACACTGGGTGAGAGGGGTGTGCCAATGGGGGCTTGACTATCCGCTGTAATATCGGTGTGAATACTCATAGTATCTATATAATGGACCATTTGTAAAGGGAGGGTCAGGACATGGTCAGCTCACGGAGCTTCTGTACCAGGAAAATAATAATCAGTAGTAAAAGGTACTGCATCTAGGTCAGAGGTTTCGAGGAACGCAGGTGAGACGGTGATATCAACGCCTGTTCCTAAACCAAAAAGATCCCTTCTAAAAATGCTAGTAGTCCAAAAAGGATCTTGGCCCTCAGGTCGTGGAAAAGGTCCAGTCGATGATCCAAAAGACAAAAAAACTAAGTCTCCGGAAGAATTCACTCACATAATATGTCTCTCAGAATCAGGGTGAAGTCAAAAGTCCTCTCGAGAATTGGTAATTCGGAACCATTCTAGAGATTCAGTTCTTTCCACTTGTGGAGTGGTGACGTCTTGGAATTCACTCTGTTGAGGAGAGCCCTCTGGTGAGATGGTAGGCAAGGGTTGAGAACCTTCCAGATTTTCTGGGGGTAAGCCCTGCTTTCTATGTGAATGACGTGGAGGGTCTATTGTGAATGAGTTACAAACTTACGAAGAAAATCCTGTGGTCAACTTAGGTAAACAAACATCATGCACTAGTAAAAATTCTAGGAAACAACACCAAGAAAACAAGACCTTCTAATTCTGAAGTTACCAGTTGGTGATGAAATCCAACGTCGCAACAACGAGATGAGAAGGGGCTGGGCTAGGGTGGAAAAGTTACGTTGACGACCTTCTTAACGAACTTACACCCTGGTGCAAGCTCCCGCACATAATCGTGGGTATACCCTCCAAGGAGCTCAAGTGAGTTTGGCCAACATCAATTCTAGGTATCATGAAGACTTGCCCCTTCACAGTCACCTTGTGTAAGACCCTAATAAGATAGGCTGCTAAGGTTACCACCGACAACAATAAAGCCTGGGGGGACAGTCGACTGTCCGATCCACACGCAAGGGTAGGGTATCTAGCCTAAAATCAACTTGAGAGGATTCCACTCATCATTGTGGGTTGTTAGCGACATCTATTGTAAGGGGGGTTAGAATGCGAAGGAGTGGGTAAAAAACCCACTTACCCTAAGTACCGGACGCAAAATGCGCCTATGGTTAAGTGACAAGTGAATCTGGACGGCAGCGATTAGAGTGCCCGGATCAACGATGCACATTGGATTTTGGAGCCCCCTGCCTTGTTGGTTGTGGAGCCTGATTATCTTCCTGATGCAGAGGTCCTTTGTTTTCAGCCGTGTCTATACCCCATGAAGTATTTACACCCCAGAAGTATGTACACTCTTCCACACGGGGGAGTGCAGAGGGGGGGTACCCCCTCTACGGGGTCCGGGGGGTCTGGGGGCAAGTGGGCCCCCGAAGCAAAAATTTCCTTATAAAAGTATATTGTAATTTCATTGTAAATCTAGACCGTTCATTATAAGGTCGTAGATCTAACAGTAGAGATTATGTTAGGGATTTTTTCCCTAGAAGGCAACCCTCTTTTATGAGGGAAATGTATTGCGGATATGTAAGAGAGTGAATATTGTATTCTGAGAGAGGAGACTGTGAGAGAAAGAAGAGGAAGTTATAGCAGGTTTTGTTGTAGGTTGTATCCCTTCATTTGCTAGATAATAATAAAGGAAGGACCTGGCAATTTCTCTGGTGGACGTAGCCCACACTGGGTGAACCACGTAAATCTGTGTCTCTCTTGTATTGTGTGTCTTCTGTGTTT
>ML786258.1:123654-137604 GCA_009831015.1 Picea engelmannii | reverse complement strand
ATATAGGAGAGAATGAATTAGTTACTTGGATAGGAATGATCCCAAAATATCAGGGAATCCAGTACTAGGATAACCATTCGAATGCCAACCCATCCTTCTAGAAGATTCCCTTCTAGAAGCATCGAGAATTCATCTTTTTCCTTTCTTTGGGAAGAGTTCGCACCCTAGCAGTTCAACACAGTGCAAGAAGTTTGCACCCTAGCTTAAGGCAGCCTGCGAGAATGGGTCATTCTCGCAGCCAAATATACTAGAAGCTTGTGAACATGCTTCAAAAATGAGTTTTCTTGGAAGAGATGAAAGTAACTTTTCTCAGGTAATTACTACAGTTAACAGATGCATTATAGTACTACAGTTAAGTAATGTCTATTCTATTCGAAGTCTTACTTTGTTACGGGTTTATTTGGGAATTCGCCTCTTGGAATGTTACTTTGATTACATTGAATATCAACATATTCATAGATGTCTAAATACATTAATACATGCATTGGCTAATTATGTATTAAACAGAAATTTGAATCATTTATAAATCAATCACATCAATGTTCACACAACACATGATAAACCGGTAGAAGCCATCTGTATATATAACGATCAAAAGAGTTTTTTACAAAAAGTTTGTCCGAAGACCAAAATGTCAAAATTGAAGCTCATAGCTTCTACAAAGTGATGTCATGGATGACGTTCATGGTAACACGCGACTTCCCTAGCAACCCTACGGAGTAGTCGACTCATAGATGTTGATACTCCTATAGTATGGCGTTGGTCGCATCGTGTAACCCCTTCCAGAGGCATGTCTGGAATATCTGCGGTCATGCCCTCTATATTTTGTTCCACCACCTGATAATCCTCGACATATTGTGGCGCTGCTGCTACCTCTCCTCACCACTGAATGGGAGAAGCACCAGGGGGTCGGTAAGGTCCAACATCTGTGTTCTCAACAAACGATTTTCTATTAGTCTTTGGATAAACATATAAAACAAAAAACATTTGAATATGATAAAAATTCACAAAACATTTAAAAAAAAAAATGTGTGTACTTCTTACCAAGGTCGCCCCACTGAGTATCCTCTGGCAGTGCTAAGTCTAGATCTCCTTGGAAATCCAACCCGGCATAAGCATAGTCGTCTACCATCAACATCTGGGTTTGAAGCTAGTCAAAGAAAATATCATCATACTTGATGATCGGTCCTGCTACGTGCTGGGCCATGAGCCGACACCATCTCAGCATCCTTGGATCCCTAGGACCCAGTATATTCCACTCAACTTGCAGTCTTAGTACGGGAACCCTCTCAAGGAAGAAGGACACCAACAAAGATCCATACCCGAATTGCTTCAAGTCATCGTGTCTGCATTTGGTTAATTGCTTCTTCATACTGCGAAGCACAACATCTGCTCAGTTGAAAACTCGAGGCTCAGTACACTCAATAGCATACTAGAAGTAACTCTGTAATGCCATGTGAGGAGAAGAACTCCCTGCCATCCAAGCTATGGTAAACAGGATAGTACGAAGGGTCAAATCTTGTACCCCCCAATTTGCTACTTTTCCTTTCTTTCTCTCAGCCTCAGGAACGCAATGTATACGGTAATACTCACTCATCGGTAGCCCACCACCTCTACTACCGGTCAAGCTCACATATTTCCCGCGCCGAGACAAACCAGTGAAAAAGTAAATGTCTTCAATGTCTAAGGACAGTGTGTGGGCCCCCACATGAAATACCTACTGATCAGGGTCCCACATACGCACCAGGTACTCTAACAACCTGACTTGGGCCCTCATGCCCGGGATACGAAAGTATTTCAAGAGCCCACAGTTTCTTAAAGCGGGGATAGTAGGCGGATGATTTTCGGCATTTGCATTGTCTTCTTCGTGTTCCCTTTCGCGCCATTCAAGCACCATTTTGTTGGCCAAATATCTGAATAAGGGACACAACAAGAAGATTAACAACCATTTTCATGAAATCATTCTTTTTCATTGGATAAAATTTAAAAACTTTTTTGAGTTTTGTGGTTCTCGCAGGTGCCCTGTGTGCACAGTGCGAGAACCTCGCAAGCTGCCCATGGGTCACCTATGAGAATCACCCATTCTCGCATGTCCCATGAAGCCTACTTGCGAGAATGGCAGCGCGCAAATAGGGCTTGTTAAATCAACCCAATAAATGAAATTTAACATATAAAATTGCAAAATTAAACCATAAAAATGTTAAGGACAAAGAGCCTACCTTACTGTCACTGATGGCTCGCTGAATGAACGCTCATAGCTCCCACAATCTGACGTCGAACTTGAAGGGCAAAAGAGGAGTTTTTTGAGCTCAAAATAGTGGAAAGGTAAAAATGATATGGTAAAAGAGTTGTTACTCCTTTTTATTTACTTTTTACTATGTCATTTAATTTTTTAAGATTATTTATCTATTAAACCCTAATCCCTAATGTCATTTTGAGAATAACTTTTGCAGGCATGATGATTTTGATGGTCAAATATGAGGATATGGACATGTTTTTTCTTTGTCATCGCATGTTTTGATTGTTTTTTATGGTTTTTATATAAAACCTCGAGCGTCATTTTTGTCCGTTCTTGTGCTCACAAATACATGAGAACGCGATTGAGCATCCTTTTATCACTTTTTCGGGCTCGATAAGGTTATACGAAAAAGGAACCCCCCTGGAGTCCTCTTTAAGCTCTTTTCAGACTCTCTAAACATGAAAAGATCACCGAGCGACCTTGCTATTTTCACGCTCGATAAAGTATTTGAAGTAAGTGTCTGGTGAGCGATAATTTATCTCTTTTTCAGTCTCATCCAGACTATTTTATGAAAAAGGAACTGAGAGAGTTCTCTTTTAAGTGTTTTTCCAGACTCTATAATCATGAAAAACCTTCGATTCATTTCGTTTCATTGATGGGGGATACATCAACACCCTCCTGTGACGATTTTTGTTCCATCGACTTCAGCTCATTATTCGGAATCAAGACTTAGAAATATTTTGGTACCTTGGAGCTTGCATGCCTCAATGGCAGGTTTACTCGCTTTCGACAGTGGGTTTACATCATTGACCCCTGATCGAAAGATTCCATCGGATGTTCGAATTCAACTCATTCATTCACACTCGATGAATTGTACTAGAGTACCTTGGGAGTCATTGACATCAATGGTGATTTCCCTCGCACTTGTTAACGGTTTCATCAATGACCTGTAATCAAGTGGTTTCTTCCATGTTTGACTTCAACACATGTAATTACATGGTTATATTCATACTTTGGGTGACGAGATTAAAGACCCTGGATATCATCTTTGTCCAGGTTGCGATGGAGAATGTATTATCTGCGACACATAGATCCACCGTGTATGTCTCGTGGCTATGTCGTCTCAATTTGAATTTCTCGCATAGATCCACAGTGTATTCCTAGTGGCTATGCTATGGATCCACAGTGTATGATTGGCGGCCATGACCCAGGTCTACAATTGTCATCAGTTTATGATTTGAGTATGGGAATTCCTACCTCAAAATTGGTATATATGATATTCTGTAGATGCTTGGTTGATTCACAGGTTTTCGATTAGGTGTGCCCCTAGTTTCCAACACACACATGCAGCTTACAAAATCTTTCGGCTATCACTGGTTCTAACCTCATACTTTGGGGGGCATTCTGTTACCCATGATTTTAGTCATCATGATGATGTATTGATGATGGTGTACTCAGGCTCTTCATAAGAACTTTTACCTGAGAAAAATTACTTTCATCTCTTCCAAGAAAACTCATTTTTTAAGCATGTTCGCAGGTTGCTAGTATATTTGGCTGCGAGAATGACCCATTCTCCCAGGCTGCCTTAAGCCAGGGTGTGAACTTATCGCACTGTGTTGAACTGCTAGGGTGAGAACTCTTCCCAGAGCAAGGAAAAAGATGAATTCTCGATGCTTCTAGAAGGGAATCTTCTAGAAGGATGGGTTGGCATTCGAATGGTTATCCTAGTACTGGATTCCATGATATTTTGGGATCATTCCTATCCAAGTAACTAATTCATTCTCTCCTATATATTGAGGGAATTCTCATGGAAAAAGTTAGAAGAAAGATTCATTGGAGAATTGGTGAAAGAATTGTGTGAAGGAATAAGAATTGAACAACAGCTTGGAGACTCCAGCAAGTCTATCAAGAGGATTTGATCTTCTTCATGCAAGGATTGAGAAAGTGTGTGTGTCGAAGCCAAGGGCCATCAAAAGGAAGTAACGTTCCAAGAGGAAAATTCGCAAATAAACGCGTAACAAAGTAGGACTTCGAATAGAATAGACATTACGTAACTATAGTACTATAAGCTACGAATCGAGACGCACAACCAAATGACGAATTTCAAGCGAGATAACATCAACCAATAATTCAATAACGGTGTTATACTCTGCAATGTTGTTGGTCGCACGGCCAAGACACACACCTCATAAGGAGACAAGTTCGTTTGTAGGGGTGTAAATTTCCCACGCAATGGAAGCAAGGTTCCAAGTACTATGGCTAGCACCATCAGCGAAGCCAATATAGGGTAGCGAAGACTCCAACATCTGGAAATCAAACACAACATCACATAAGGGCAGAGACTAGATAACGACAAAAGAAAACTATAGTAACACACAAAAAGTATGATACATTAAAAATACAAGTACTTGTGCATAGATGAATTTATGCATAGTACTTCTTCAAGTACAACCCATTCTTGGGTTCAATCAAAAGGATACCATCGTAATCTACCAACTCATAAGATCCTTTTTCCAAAACTCGTCGAACAATATAAGGACCTCGCCACATGGGTTCGAATTTCCCAGCTCCTAACATATCTCGATCTTGTTCATAGAGAAGAACAAGATCACCTTCAGAAAAAATGCGAGGCTTGACATGCTTGTCGTATTGAGCCTTAACACACTTTTTCTGAGCTTCTATGAACAGGGTGGCATCACATCAAGTTTGGTCTAATCGCATAAGGTACAATAGACATTCATCCTCAACAGAAGTATTGGGTAGGAGTTCAACAGCTAGTTTCAAATAAGGTATCTCGCATTCGATAGGTAGAATGGCTTCCACACCATAGACTAACCGAAAAGGTGTAAACCCAGTGGCGGACTTGACGGATGTCTGGTATGCCCACAATGCCGAAAACAACATTGTGTGCCAACTTGTTTTATGAATTCCTATCATCCGTCGGAGCATAGTTATGAGAACTTTGTTGATTGCTTCGACTTGGCCGTTGGCTTGTGGATAATAGGGTAGGAGTTCAACAACTAGTTTCAAATAAGGTATCTCGCATTCAATAGGTAGAATGTCTTCCACACCATAGACTAACTGAAAAGGTGTAAACCCAGTGGTGGACTTGACGGATGTCCGGTACACCCACAATGCCGAAAACAACATTGTGTGTCAATTTGTTTTATGAATTCCTATCATCCGTCGGAGCATATTTATGAGAACTTTGTTGATTGCTTCGACTTGGCCATTGGCTTGTGGATAATAGGGTGTTTAGTTATCATGAGGAAGACCCAACTTTTCTGTAAGTTCAGACATCATAAAATTCCTAAAGTGGCTACCGTGATCGGTTACGATAGCTTGGGGAACACCAAAACGAGCTATGACATGATTAAAAAGAAAAAATGTTGTGGTCTTTCCAGTGTTGTCAAATGTCGGCATCGCCTCGGCCCATTTCGTAAAGTAATCAATGGCTACAATAATGTAACCATGCCCCTCGGCCGAGTGAGGGTGACATGTCATGAAATCGATGCCCCATTTCGCAAAAGGACCAATTGAGACCACAGGGTGAAGAGGAGCAGGATGTGACCGGATTTTCTAATTATAGGTCTGGCAGGCATGGCATTTCTGAATGGTGGTGATGCAGTCGTTAAACAAAGAAGGCCAAAAATACCCTGTGCATAAGATCTTCTGGGCAGTAGCATACCCAGACATATGACCACCACATGCTCCGGAATGGCAGTCATTCAGAGCTTTCTCGGCTTCGTCGAAGGTTAGACAACATCGAAAAACAGAGTCAATCCCCCGATGATAAACAGTATCCCCGAGGATAATGTATTGATGAACTTGATAACATATGTGACGTCATGCAGTACTGGACAAAGTAGGCCGAAAAGTCTGGGTTTGGAGATATATAATGATATCCCCATACCAAATATCATCAGTGCTAATAAATAAAAGAGATTCATCGGGTAATGAATCAGCTACTACATTTTCCGTTGCAGAATGAGGAAAGTCGCATATCAACTCAGCAAAAACTAAGGACTTCTTAGACTTGGCGCGTTCAAATTCCAAGTCAAACTCCTGGAGTATCACAATCCATTTGGAGTATTTTCCCCCGAGAAATTGACGTGTCAGAATGTGTTGCATAGGGTTGCAATGTGAAATCACTGTAGTCTTACGTGAGAGGATATAGTGCCAGAAGCGTTGGACAGATTGAACGTAGCCAAGGCCAGCTTCTCAACATGTTGATACTTGATTTCAGTTGGTGTGAGAGTTCGACACAAGTAGTAAATAACATGTTTGTCGTGAGCCTCATCCTCTTGGACGAAAACCATGCCAATGGTGTAATCCGAGGTAGCAAGATAAAGGAAATAATTGTGACTGTAATCTAGGGGAAAGATAAGCGGAATTCATGTTAGGGACAACTTCAAAGCTTCAAAAGAATTATTGGAAATAGTATCCCAAACGAACTTGGTATCCTTCTTTAGTAGCCACGCAAATCCATGAGTTATCTTGGCATAATTTGGGATAAAACGACGAAGAAAGTTTGCTTTCCCCTGCAAACTCTGCAACTGGAGAAGTGTAGAAGGAGGAGGGAGATTAAGGATCGCCTCAACCTTAATAGGATCCACCCAGATCCCTTGAAACGAAACAATAAAACCTAGAAGACGGTCGGATTCTACGCAAAAAACGCACTTATGAGGATTTAAACGTATATGATAGAACTGACAGCGAACGAAAATGGCTCGGAGGTGGGTAGGGTGATCGACTCTGCGCATAGAATGAGCGGGTAAATTGTCCAAATAGGGTTGAACGATTTGCTTGATATCATGAAAAGCATAAGACATAGCACATTGAAACGTTGTGCCAACGTTCTTGAGACTGAAAGGAAGTTTCCGCTAGGCAAAAGTACCCCAAGGACAAATAAAAGCAGTCTTATGTTGATCCTTGGGAGAAATATTAATTTGATTATAGCCGGAGAAACCATCCATGAGAGAGAAGATTTCACTTTCGGCACAGTCATCGACAATCTGATCAACGAAAGGGGTAGGAAAGTTGTCTTTAGGAAAATCTTTGTTGATATCCCTATAATCAATGCACACAGGAATGGTGCCTCCTTTTTTGTCAATCGGGACAGGATTGGAAACCCAGTCTGTAAGAGCCACCGGATAAATAAAGCCGGCTTTCAGAAGTTTCTCAACTTTGAGTTTTATAGCAGCCGCTTTATGTGGGTGAACTGGACGAAGGCATTGCCAGACGGGTTTAGCTCTAGGGTATGTCTTTATCTCATGTATGACAATTGCAGGGTCGATACCTGGCATCTCTTCATAGCTCCAGGCGAAGATGTCATGAAATTCTTTGAATAAAGACGTATAGGTGACTATTTCGTCAGGGGAACACGAAGCTCCAATATGGACATTTTCAACAATCCTAGGTTTGATGGATATGTCAATGGGAATCATGGGCGAGATATTTCTTAAGTTCCATTCAGCAAACACATCGTGTGTAGTCTCGGGAACCGTCGAGATGACAACAATGGTCGACGGAGTCGAAATCCGTTGGTAGTTATCAAGAGTGTGTTGCTCCAGAAAGAGGATAGAACAATGATGCCCATCATCCCAAGGGGTGTCTTCCATGACGAACATGATCATCTCGTCAGTGGGAAAAATAACACAAAAACGATCGGGAGACAACTCATCAAGAGAGGGGGTAGAATGTGTTGCCGACTGAATAGCCTGGTAGGCGAATTCGACCGAACTTAACGGCATTGCGTCGCTGAAACGATGATGATCTCCAGGGTCAGGGACAATCCAAGGGTCGTGAGACGTAGGAAGGTCGTGAAGCACGGTGGAGATCATGTTGATAGCAGCAACTGACGGGCGTGGGACATCAGGCGGTGGAATGGGAAAAGTACCCATTAACGAGGAGTCCTTTAAAAGACCGACACCGACGTTCTCATAACCCGGTGGGGTTTTAGTGATAAACGTTATGTTTCCAGTACGAGTATCGGAATTGAAGAAGGCAAGTTGGTCGACAGTAACAACCTTTCCTTGATGAGGGAAACGTACTACATGGAAAAGTGTCGACACAACAGCATGCATGGAATCAATCCAGCTGTGGCCAAGAAAAAGATTATAATCAAGGGGAGTGTTAAATACTTCCACTTCGACTTGGACCGTTTTACCTTCTAACGTGATGGGCAACAAAGGAAGAACACCGTAGGGCTTAAAACCAGAACCATTGAAAGCTTTAAGAGTGTTCTGGGATTCATTCAAAGGAGGAGAGCCAATGGCTTTCCAACAAGCAAGAGACATAACACATGTTGAGGCACCCTCATCGATAACGGTTCGGCAAATGTTTTTGTTAGAGACAACTACTTGAATTTGGAACACAATTTGAGGAGGTAACCTTGGAACGTGATCTTCCAAATCAAAGACTATCAAATTTTGTATTCGTCGGATCGATTCCATCGATAGATTTCAACAGTGCCTTCCATTGTGTGGGACAAGTCTGAAGGACTTTGAGGGCTGACATCGCAGAAGGTGCCTGAGCCAGATCTTCAACAATGCTGTAGTTCTGGGCAGCATGAGCGTGAGGATTGAAAACCGATTTTCGAACGACACCCTTTGGGGGAGGTCGCAGAACTGTGTCGAAGCTCGGTCATTCGAGATGAAGAGGACCGTTGGTAGGTGGAGTCACAGGAGAGGGTTGTGCCGAAGAAGGCAGTAGATCATCAACCTTCTCCTTAGAGGGAGAATAATCTTTGGCTCGAGTAGTGAGTGCAACATTACTCTGCTTAGAATCGTCAGTACACATCAAAACATAAGATGTTGTAGAAGAAGAAGAGGGTTGGTCATGGATGACCAATTGAGCCTGTTGTTGAGACGGGAAGGGTTGGGACAAAATGGCCGGTGCAGGTGGTTTTGGAGCACCTTTGAGGAACTGAGTGACCTCGGCACGTCATGGAAAATCCTTCATGTAGTGATCATCACCACAGATAAGACAAGGTTATCGTGGTTTGCGCTTATCCCAATCGTCAACAGGGGTAGTTTTGGTTTGCTCTTCTTGAGAATTATTTTTTCCCTCCTTATTCTTGCCTCTCCCCTTTTTAGATTTGATTTTACCAGCTGGGGTAGATTGGATGGCATTTACCTTAGAAGTTTTACCGGCGGGAGTGGCAGGAGACGGAGCATTTTGAACATTAGAAGAAGTAGATTTAGGATTGACACTGGACACGGAATGCGGTTGGGCTTGGGAAGAGCCAATCACACCGTCAGCTGCATGTGAGGGAGATGGAGTAGTCGAAGTGCTGGAAGTATGAGGACGAGGTAAGTCAGGTATTAAATCGTAAAGGGTTCCTGTTTGTGAATAAACGAGGTCAAGATATTGAGCACGACTTATAGCCTGCTCTTCCATGACTACGCCACCCATGGCAATGTCCTTACCGATTTCGTTCACAAATGATTTTGTAAACCATTCTGCCAGTAACTGATCGGGAAGCTCAAGTTTAATGAGACATCGTCTCCTCCACCACCCATGGATGTGATCAGATATATGAGTTCCTTTCATCTATTTGAAGGAAGTCAAAATCTCGGTCCCCGTATCATAACGGATCGGTAACTGGTAATGTGTAAGGAAAGCCATAGCTAGGGTGTTGAAATCAGAGAAGAAACTTCGTGGCAATTCAATATACCACTTCACAGCAGAACCTATGAGGGTTCGTTGAAAAAGACGTAAACGAATAGAGTCATCCATCAACAAGTTGGATGAACACCAGAGGTGAAAAGTCATGACGTGATTGTTCGGGTCCTCTCCCGCTTTGCCTTCAAACTTAGGAATGTCCAAGGGTAATTTAGTTGGTATAGAAGTCCATTGGGGAGAGTGACGAATCGAATCATTTAGGATCCTGGGGAAATCCGGAAGATCCAAAGTGGCCAAGAAAGGTAGTTGTCGATTCACCTGCGGGTACTAGTGGCTTTGGGGAGGAAGCCCTGTCGGCAAACCAGTAGGACCGTAAGCGGTCTGCGCATAATGGGAAGACCCAGGCAGATTCGGTGGTGTTTGGAGAGGATAATAGCCCAAAGGATTGTAACCTTGAGCGGGGACATGAGTTTGGGAATTCGGACCCCAAATAGGATTGGGTACACCTGGATATGGTTGGCCTATAGTAGGGACAGGCAACTGCTACCCCCCAGTCGTTTGAGGAGGATTTTGTATCATCTGATTCCAGTACTGGGCCAAAGAAGGAGGTATCTTTTGTCCAAAAGGTGGGGTTGGTCCCCCTATCATAGGTGGTGTTCCAACTGGAAATTGTGTTCCAATCGAAGGTTGTTTCATAATTGGAATGTGTACTGTAAGAGGAGTTTGAGTCGTACCACCTAGTCCACCAACGGGAATCTGCAAGTTTGGTGTAATGGATGGGATAGTGCCACTAGGATTAGGATTTCCAGTGGAAGACAAGAAAGGCCTTCTAGAAGGAAATTGAGGGAGTGTCAGAATAAAACGGGGAATAGGGTGCCTAGGAGAAGAAGGACCACCTAGAGAACCGGATGGAGTTTGCAGAGATGTTGGAATGGAAGCATTCAATGCACGGTATCTGGGTGGTAGTGTCGGAGTGACATTGGGCGTTTGCTGTGTGTTTATAGGAGCAAGATTAGCCGCAATAAACCTGGTTGGAACACTCATAGTAGCTGCAAGATGGGCCATTTCGGCAGGGATGGTAAAGTGATAAGTGGTAGTCTCCGGTACTGTCTCTGTATCAGAGATTACAGGGGGGTTGATTTCAGAGGCTACAGGTGAACCTGAACCAAACAGGTCTCACCGAAAAATGCCCGTAGACCAAAAAGGATCTTGGTCCCTAGGTCTAGACGGAGATTCAGAATACACAAAAATTAAGTCTTTTGAAGAGTTGGCTTGCATGAAACGTCTCTCAGAATCGGGGTGAAGTCGAAAGTCCTCTCGAGTATTAGTAATTTGAAAATGTTCTAGAGAGTCAGTTCGTTCCACTGGTGGTGTGGTAACGTCTTGGACTTCACTCGACTGAGGAGAGCCCTCGGGTGAAGCTGTAGACAAGGGTTGAGAGCCTTCAGGAAGCTCTGGAGACAAACCTTGCATTCTACATGAACGACGTGGAGGAGCTATTGTGAATGAGTGACAAACCTCACGAACAAAATCCTATGGTCAACTTCAAGAAACAAACAACACGCGCTAGTAAACAAAATCTAGGAAGCAATCACCAAGCAAACAAGACCTTCTAATTTATAGTTTTTGGTGATTTTGATTTTTTAATGTGAAGCTCTCTCGCTCAAACAGCTAAGACCTTCTTGGCAAGATCTGATAATAGTTTTTTTTTTTATATATATAAGTAAAAAAGATAGTACCTGCTATATTAAGTTAATAGAGAAACATTGACAAAATACACAGAGATATAGTCATCTTGAGCCACCGAAAATGTTGTCGTTTTACTGGAAACCAACATAGTTTGGAGTGAAATGAGTCTAGGAAGATAAGCTAAAACTGTTTTTCCCTCTATCTTGCCCGAAGGAAACTAGGACATATGGCCATAGTTCAATTTTACAATTATCAATAGCATGATTAAACAGAAAACAAACTAGCATAGGAGAACTCAGAGACCCAGTGACTTGTCGCCATTGCCTTTCTGCCACGTGGATCTGGTTGGGATGGTGAACGGTTGCGTGCACATCAGACATTTCCTCTTTGCTGGAGCGTTGGAGTACGCATCAAGGAGAAAGTCCAGACGCTGTCCCATGAGGAGGGCTCTATGCTCCTGGTTTGTCATGTGGCCTCGGAGTTCGAACACCAGAGCCAGATGCTCTACACGGAGGAGTGAACCATGCAAGTCATTATTTCCTGCCTCGTCGAAGGTGTCGTTCCCCACTTCCATGTTCATCCCTGCTCTGGCCTCGATCACGTTCAGTCCTGCACTTACCGCATCCACATTCATCCCTGATCTGTTCTCGTCCACATTCCTTTCTGTGCATGCATTGTCCCGAGCCTCGTCCTCGTTCGTTGCCTTCTCAGCGTGGTTGGTGGGGCTGTAGTCACCCGTCCACGGTATCTCTTCAACAATACAAATTGGGAATTCGTCTACCAGCTCTCCCTTCTGACCGCTTCCATCCTGTATTTCAGGCACCGTGGCTTGGGGTTCCAGGGTGGTTGTTAAGTCCTACAAGTACAGTATTTCATCAACATAATAGGTTCAAAACTCGTTCGCAGCGCCTTCTTTCAGACGACTTCCAGGCTCAATTGCCATGGTGTGTGTGCTACGTTCTGTTCCAAGCTCAGTAATAATGGCATGGAGTGCCAATTGGTCGACTTGAGCTCTCTGCCGGAGAATGGAAGTCGCCATTGACAGAGAACGCTCCAGGTTCTTCCTCCTTTGCCTTTGCTCTTTCTGGGTGTACCAGGCCGAGCCTCGGTGAGGCCTGCCTTGCTTCCTTGTCATTGTTGATGAGGGGTGGATAAAGATACAGAGAGAATGAGCCAAAACAAGAGTGAAACAAAATGAGAATGAACCAGAACTGCACCAGAGCTCCCAACCGGCGGGGAGGTCCAAAACGAGAGTGAACTAGCTCTGTCCAGGCTCTCCACCTTTCGAATTACCAAATGACGGCTTCTCATGGCTTCCCATTAACCCTGTCATATTGAATGTTGGTTGAGTGAGTGCGTTCGCGCGAGGGAGAAGCCCTCCTCCGTATAGCGGCTGTAATGGTCGACTACCATCGTAAATGCGAAAGGGATGGGGAGCGGACTACAACATTTAAGCTGTGGCTTGATGCTGAACCATGTTGCAAGACGTTTCCGCGTGTCAGCCCATCCGGGGGAAATCTAGATAATAGTTAAAAAAGTTTGATATATTATTAAAAATAATATTTTTGAAAAAAGGCAATCTAGATAATAGTTAAAACAATTTCATACATTATTGAAAATAATATCTAAAAAATGTGTGCTCTGATAGCGATAAGTTATGGTTTCTCAAGGTAAAAATGTGTATTTAAGGAGAATTTAAAGCAACAAAAGTAAATGAATAAGGGAGGGAATATTTATACAATTAAATTATTTATATATGTCATTACATTTTTTCAATATTTAAAAAATGTGTGCTCTGAAAGCGGTAAGTTATGATTTCTCAAAGGTAAACATGTGTATTTAAGGAGAATTTAAAGTAACAAAAGTAAATGAATAAGGGAGGGAATATTGATATAATTAAATTATTTATATATGTCATTACATTTTAAAAATGTATATTTAAATTATTTATATATGTCATTACATTTTAAAAGTGTATATTTAAGCCCCCGGGGGGGCAGCTCAATTGGCAAGTGCCGTGAAAATGAAGTTCCATGAGGTTTCGAGTTCAACTCCCCCGACTTACAATGTGTGCCGCGTATGGGGCCTCGTGGTCACACTTGGAGGTTCGTGCCCAACTAGTTGTTGATTCCTCTAGACATAATTAAAAAAAAAAGAAAAAAGAAAGAAAAGTGTATTTAAGGAAAATTTAAAGCATCAAAAGTAAATGAATAAGGGAGGAAATATTTGATACCAGTAAATTATTTTTATATGTCATTACATTTTTAGTTTTTAATGTTTTTTCCATTTTTCATTGCATTTTTTAATGGTGTTTTTAATGCGCATATTTAATTTAATATTTAATTTAAATTATTTCTATATGTTATTACATTTTTAGTGGTTTTTCTATTTTTCAT
>ML786258.1:59114-77880 GCA_009831015.1 Picea engelmannii | reverse complement strand
ATGTACATAGGTGTTGTGCATGATGAGCACACATGATGAGTACTTGGTTGATATTCTACTCATGATTCTTTATTTCATTGTTGACATATCTTTTGCTTCATGATGCTTGGTGTTGGAGCCGCCTTTCTCTAAATACATGAAATGTTATACTTAATCCCAAGGTTGGATTTCGGGACTTTGTTTGTTTCACGTTTCTACCCCCTAAAATCGTAGTATCACGGCATGCAAAATGGTGAAAACCCTCCTAATTCTAATCACCATTACTAAAATATTAAGTGGGGATTATCATCTTTTAGTACCTCGTACCCTCGCTCTTGGGAGTTATGCATTGAACGTTTCTCAAGCCTCTGACTTGCGAAGTCGCGAAGTTGTGTTAAAGTTACCCAGGTTAGTATCAAGAACAAATCACTTTAAACCTTAATTAGTCACTATCGTGATTTCGTGACTCGACGATTGTTTCCCCAAAGGGCAGCACCTTTGTAGCCCCGATCCATGAAGTCGTGATTTTCTTTAATTAATCACGGATTAATTAAAGGCTTAAGTCAAATCACTTTTAATCAATGAAATCGCACCATCATGATTTCGGGTTTTTAAGGTTTAGTAGCTAGGAGCAAAAACACCCGATGTAGCGAACGCTGAAAAGGGGATTAGCAACTAAGTGCACTAAATGGAAAGAACTAAACCAGATTAATTAGTGCCTTAAAAAAAAATTAACACACACAGTTTACAGATGAATATTTGAATGATTCTGCGTTTTTCAATGTTATGAATCGTCAAGCATTTATGGCATTTATTTGAATTCCAGTGAGGTGACGGATGGTAAGATATCGTTTTTACTTCTAAATCTTTCTATTAAGTGATTTGACCGTTCTGTTAGCAAGGACACAAACGGGCTTAAATGATCAAGATAGAGAGTTTTTCCTTCATTATTTCAGTTTTCATTTCTATTTGCGCATAGAGCCATTTCACTAGGATAACTTTTGTTTGTGTTTTCAATTTTTCCGACAGGAGATCCAGTTGCAGGTTTCTCTATCATGGCTCCATGAAAAGCGCCCAAGGAAGCTGTCGAGAGTTCAGGTCAGGGTTCAGACATTGTTTTCGATACCTTGCCATGAAGTATTAATTCTGTCAAGACATGGTCATACATTTCCAACATTCTGCAATCCGAGTCGGTAAACTGTTCGGATGATTCTAGCGACAATGAGAAGGATGACTTGTCAACCAAATACAAAATTGTCACTCAAGCAGAGATGCACAAAATAGCGATGAGGCCCCAGCTTCTTCCCTATTGTGATATGATCAGGTGGGCGCTGGACCATGTGGACATCCAGACCAGGATGATTATCAGCAAACATAAGGTAACAATTGGGACTTTCAGACCAGAACATTTGCGAGCAATGTATAAATTGTCACCCACACTGAAACTTACCCACAATGACAAATTTATAGAAGGTTTCAAGAATAAGGAGTGCGAGCAGTATGCAAAAAGTTTATTCGATTTGATCAAATATTGGGTCTCACACCCCGCGAAATTCAGGGCTGATACTCACGGAATGTATTCAATCTCTTCCCTGGAGCCACAATTCAAGTATATAGCAATGATGGCCTGTAGGTTGTATGGGAAGGAGTACACTACCCATTTTTTCCTCCCATGGGTACCGCTTATTCATACATTTGTTAAGGGTTTCTCCTTCGACTGGGCCAAACTGTTATCTGACAGTCTGACCAGTCAAATTACCAAATATCAATCACATAGGGAGAGTAAGAAAGAAACTTCGTTCTTTATGTTTGGTTACATCATGGATGTTATCTGCTTCATGACACCCTTCCCACTAATGAACTGGAGCTGGGCTCCATCTAATACATAGCCTATTCATGTCTACCACTCGAAGCTTTGGGAGGATAAAGCCAAAGAATTCATCTATGAGATCTTCAACTGGGTAATGGAGCCATTGCATGTCGCCATCTTTAGCCAGCCACCTCCCAGGATTTCGGATAGCGTCATGACCAACCTGAGTAGCATGGCAGATTGGTATATAGAGGTAGGATTTTCATATATCATGGTTTTCGACACCTCTATTCCTCCATATGCTCTACCGCTATTCTTGCGAGATAAGCTATTGGTTCACGAGATCGCTAGACAGACTATGCTCAATGGAATAAGAAAAGAGATCAAAGGAGTATCAAAAAAGGTTTGGCCTCCCTTCCCCATTCATATTGGTGCATATTCCTTGTTATATTTTGGCCATGCCAAAGCCGAGGCTACGAATTTAGAAGAAATGAAGCTAGTGGATATTGAGTTCAAGAAGCATGACCCTAATAAGGTTGTGAGCAATCACCTGGTGAGTTGTGTCATGCAGCATATGAACATGAGGATTCCCCTCATGATGAAATATTATGGGGTGCGAGGCCCTACTATGAAGTCCTAAGTCAGATTCAAGCCCTGCCACCCGGGGATATGTCCAATTTCCTTAAATTCCAGGAGCACCGGCGGAGTTGTCTCCCCTAGGTTTTACAGGGTAAAACCCCAAAGCTTCTGGTTACACAGCAGATGGAAGCCAAAGGTACAAAGGACTCAAGTCCTAACAAGGAGAATAACCAAGAGGAAATAGGGGAGGCTGGAACCTCAGAGAGAGGAGCCAAAATCCCCTACCAATAGGAAGGAAACCCCGAAAAGGGTATGCTGGGCAAGCAAGTCCAAGGTCAAGCAGAGATACCCTCGCAAGGGTCAGGTGACTCACTATGTCTCATGTCAAACAAGCCAACCAAAGATGCTACCCCGAAACAACCATTCAATGAAATCGGTAGTCCCATTGCTTCTATCACACCCTTACAATTCACAAAGGGTAACCCCGATGCAAGATGGATTTTCAGTGAAGAACTAACACCCATTTCGGTCGAAGAATTACCCCCTAATGAATTTTTCTTTGATAAGAAAAGGAAGGCTGTAGTGAAGCAATAATCATATCAAAAAGAGGACGTAGAAGCTAAAAGATTTAAAATATTGACAGAAGGAAAGGCCGTAGGGGAGGAGGAATTTGCCGACGAGATAACAGGAACACTAGGGGCTTATGCTACAACTAACCAGTACTCCATGGAAACCTTGAAGGCACAGTTGAAGCGAAAGAACCTCTTAATCAGAAATTTGGAAGCTAGGGTGGCTACAACAGAAGCAAACGCCAGGGATGAGGTGAGCAGAAGCCTCAAGTAGGCCATAATAGTTGATCTGTAGGAGATCGAGAAGCTTAGATCCGACCTTGAGCTAGTGCACCAGTCAGCGCAAGTAAGACAAACACAGGTAAGCCAGCAGGAGAAACAAATAATACAGTTACAGTGGAAGTTGGATGTCACTAAGAATCAAGTTTTAGACATAAAAATGTTCAGATCCCAAGCTGTCGAAATCCAACAGAAGTTATTAACAGCTCAACAAGACTTTCTTGTAAAAGTGGGAACCATTCAGAACCACTTTTAAACAATAGATCAAGTGTTAGAAAATATTTCTTTGAGAGAAAGAGAAGATGGGGCAGCTTGGGTTGCTTTCCAAGACGTTTTTATAGCTACGACGAAGATCGAGATGGTCAATAGCTCCAAATTATCCATCACAGAACAAACTAGAGGAAATATCTTGCTGAAGGTCTGGGATTAGAACATATCAGAAAGCAGGGGGAGAGCTAAAGATGTGATGAATTCTTGTGAGGAAACGTTCTCCTTGATAAATAAAATTTTGTTAGACCTTGATAAGGAAGGAGGTGTTGGGACGTTGGGCAAAATCAATATAGCTAAACACCTGTTGGACATCAAAGAAAACGTGGAGAAGGAGCAAGCGGAGATATCCCAGATAAGTCGGGTTGATATGGTCCAAGTGGACAAATGGCTAGTACAACCAAGTTTACAATTATGCTCTATCATCATGGAAGATCGACAAATAGGGAAAAGGTTGCCACAGTTGGCGAAGAGTTGTTACACCTTTGAGGCAAGCAACCAAGTAGAGCCTTCCAGGTTGATAGCCCAGTTGGTTGAAAGGTGTGTCATTTGCATTGAGCAGGTGAAGGGGCAGGTTTCTGGTGCTAAATAATGATAGATGTCAACCCATTCTATTTATGGAGCCGAAAGAGTAGAGAAAGGAAGGTGCTCCGCCCTTACGAGGGAAGACAAAAGATGAGGAGATGAAATGCTCCATTTTTTAATTTGTAACTGACAAGTTTCCAGAATGATCGAAATTCTAAATGTTTAGAAGTTTGTTTAATTATACATTTAGATCGAGAGACAAAGGGGTTTTCAGAGGAGGGTTGGAGATTGTAATAGTGAAAGCTCTTTTTAGCCAGTATTAATACAAAGCAAATTGAAGACTCCATATTCCGTCAAGATTGAGTTATGTGTTTTCCTCTGTTATTTCATACTTCATGTCATTTTTTACATATACGTCTTTGATGAATGTTTTAGTTGCAATATTAGTATAACTTCTACTGTGGTGATCAGGTTCTAGTTATCTAGTTATTTACAACTTTTCCTCTGTATCATCTACTAGCAGGTACAAGACCTGTGAATTACTTAGATCTCTACATTTTATTCTTTCATCAAGATATCTCTTTTTTTTCTTCTTCTGCTATAGCGTGGGATTCCTCTGAAATTGATGCCCCACATTGTTGTCAGCTCTATGTTTTTCTTTCATTTTCACACTCGGTTTCATATTTTAACTCAGTTACGAAAAATGACCTTCGATTTTGTTAAACCCTTCGACTGGCTTCACTGAATTTCCCTCATATAATCTAAAATTGAAATAATCACTTTAAAACATCAACCTTTTCTTAAGCTCTGTTCTCCCCATGACTGTACCCATCGTAAGGTAGCCCAACATCGAACCCGGCCTATTGGATCAAACCAGCATCACTTTGAATCTTTTCAATACCATACTTAAGATTGCCATCACCCAGACAGAGCTCGAACGTTCATGGGCCGCCATCGAACGGGATATCAACATTCAATAATATTTGGAAGCTAGACAAAGACAACTCAGAAATCAGCCATAACTTCTTTCCCCAAAGTTGTTTCTTCCCCTTTTTTATCACTCACTTACTTTGAATGCTTAGACTCTATACTTTATAGCCTTAAGTGTAGACTCTGGAACAACATCTTTCTGGCACTGTTGTCGGGGACAGAGAATCGTAGTCACATTCCCTTGAGAAAACAACATTTCCAAGTTTCATTTTTTGATAGTGAACAAAGAGAGAACACCTTGTTAAGTTTAAACCTTCATCATTCACTTGGCGACTCCACTCTTAAGTAAGCTGGCACCCTTTCGAAAGAACACCAGACAAAACCCAGATGCCAAACAGACAGTGTCGGTTTTCGACCCTGAAAAAATACTAAGAACAAGGGGTCTTTTTAAACAAAATGTTGTTTCCTACCAACCCAGGTCTAATCAGTCTAAAGATAAGACCTGTTTCAAACCTTCATCCTCGTGAGAACTTTCTCTCGGGCAAATATCAGACAGTGTTGTCGAAGTCGAGACCCTAAAATCCGAGAAAATCGTACTCAAGATCAAGACCAAGACCTCTCTGACTACCTCTTACATTAGTAGAGGCGACACGCCTGCTATAAAGATCATCCCTATTGATATCCCATCGACTCTCAATATAAACCCCTCTGTCACTCAAGGCCTTGAAGAAGTTTCCACATACACGGATTCAACACCAGCGGGTTCTCCCATTTACATATCCTTCAAGTTGGAGGATCCGAGTCCACGTATACCTTCTTCCCCTTTTTCAATTTTCACCTCCCCTGGTAAAATGTTTTCGGACTTTTCCCCTTTCCACCCTGGGGAAGCCAGAGAGTCACTATACATCTTTGCCAACCCTCTTTATAACGCACCTATTTCCTCTCCTAGGTTATCCATGACCACCGTCGGAGGAGGAGCAGGGGGAATAGGAGGTCAAGGCCAACAACCACCTCCTAGGGTTTTCACCAAAGTAGCCACTAGATACGCCCCCTTGGTCCTTCCATTACCTCTCCATGATTTACCCGAAAACTATATGAAAAACTTACCCAAGTTCACAGGAGAAGGGGATCTAACTACAGCCGATCATATCAACTTTTTTGATCAATTCACTGATATTCTAGGTCTCAAGCATGACGACGTGTATTCCCGTTTGTTTGTCCAAACCTTTGAGGGATAGGTAAAAACTTGGTTTCTGAGCCTGCCCCCAGGTTCAATCATATCCTAGATGCGCTAGAAGACCTCTTTCTCAAACAATGGGGTGAAAGAAAGGACCATTTATACTATTTGACCGAGTTTGGCTCTTTAAAGAAAAAGGGATCTGAAACTATTATGGAATTTATCCAAAGGTTTAACAAGTTGTACAATAAGATCCCTGTTGAAGTTAAACCGTCCCAACCCGCAGCCAAAGTAACTTTCGCAGGAGCCTTTGAACCTGATTTTTCTTTACTGTTAAGAGAAAGGAGAGGGGCCGACCTAACCCGAATGCAAGATGACGTTGTGGAAATTGAGTCAAACATGATGGCTTCAGGTAAATTAAAAACAAAAATCAAGATGGGAAACAAGGAAACTAGACGTCTTAGAGAACAAGCAGGTCCCTTTGGATCTGGAAGATCCTCAGATGACAAAATGGATGACATGGCTAGGATAATAAAAGAACTATCAAACAAAATCTTGAGAATGGAGCTAGATCAATCCAAAGTTGATCAATTCGTTAAGAGAGAATTCAGGAGAAATCCCAATCCTTAGTTTCAACCAAGACAAATTAAAAATGAAGACCAAAAGATCCAAACACCTCTAAAAAATGAAAATTTTATTGGAGGAAACGATATGCAAGAGTTCTAAGACTTGGAAGAAGATGTAAACAACTTAGGCGACGACTATATACAACCTCACTTAACGAAAGAAGATTATGAGAAGTCCCTGAACAGTGAACAAGCATCGGTTGAAGACAATAACCTAAACAACACTGATAATCATGCTTATCATGGAATGGCCGACACCATAATGGCCGATCTCCAGCATAAATACAATCTGAGGCCCAAAAAAAAACCTGTGTCGACTGCGCAACCCAATAAAATTTTGCCTAGGGGTGAAACATATGAGCCCGTCCAGAAAGAGACCGAGATGCGAAATAAAAAAGGGGTAGACTCACAGAATACCAACGTAAAAGAGGCCAAAACCCAAGTGAGAAAAACTAAGGAAGTTGAAACGTGGACACTCGAAACTAGAAACACTGAAAATAAAACAGTGCTACTAAATAAAATGGATAATAAAGAGTCTGATGTTTCAGCCAAGGAAACAGATAAAATTGTGGGAGGTTTCTGCCTAGAAAACGAGATAAAAAAGATCAAGATACTAATACCTTTGGTCGAGTTGGCGAAGCATCCTGTGTCCCGAAAACAAATAACCAAGATGATAAATTTTTCAGATCTAGAGAGTCAGTCCGATGTGATAAATCTGGAAGATGACAAGCCTAATATCACTTTTGTTCCACATTTTGAAGGTGCCAGAGATACCGTCACCCCCTTCTATATTACCTTGAAAGTGCACGATCGACTATTGCATAATTGCATGCTGGACTCTGGGGCCTCTCATAACATAATTCCCAAATCTATTATGGATAGACTGGGCCTCGAAATCACTAGAACCTATGGATATATTTACTCATTCGATTCAAGGAGAGTTAAGTGCATGGGCATGATCAAATATTTAGTAGTCACCCTCTCCCAGATTTCGGTGAAAAATGTCCAAATGGATGTAGTTGTCGCTGATATACCCCCGAAGTATGGTTTACTATTATCTAGATCTTGGGGAGCCAAGCTCGGGGGATCCCTTCAGCTGGATATGACCTACGCCACAATCCCTATTTTTGGTGGATAGTTCACACGGTTATACAGGGAAACATGGTTGGCATATATGGTAAGTGATCCTCAGAATCCTAACAATTACCCTATTTACATCGCCGATCAAGACCTGGGAAATTGTATTCTGTCCTTTGATGATACTGAAGATAATTGTACAGGATAAAGTTACATCAATGAAATCAAAACTGAAAAGACAACTAAAAATGTGTACAACACTGGAACTTGGAAAATGTTTTTTGATGGTGCTTCATCGTGTGAAGGAGCAGGTGAGGGAGTGCTTTTCGTAGCACCTGAAAATGAAATCCTCGTTCCCTTCTCTTATAGGCTACAGTGGGACATAGAATACACAAACAATGTTTTCGAATATGAAGCTCTAGTGTTGGGACTGGAAGCTGCCAAGAAGCTAAACATAAAGAACTTAGAGGTCTATGGAGATGTTGAACTAATTGTGAAGCAAGGAAATCGATAGTACGAGGACAAGAACCTGAGACTGAGGTTCTACAAAAATTGTGCCTGGGATCTAATGGAAAATTTCTTTTGGTCAGTAAAGGTTCATTTCATCCCATGAGACGAAAACCAGCAGGCCGATTCACTGGCCAAAGTAGCTTCGACTTTCGCACCCCCTACCACTTTCAAATTAAAGTACCACGTAGAGGTAAGGCATAGACCATCCATACCAAACAACATACAACACTGGCAGGTTTTCGAAGATGATGAATTGATCATAAAGTTCCTAGAAATGGTGGATGATTTCTCTAAAACCCACATTTGCCAGTAAAACCAAAACGATCATACTTGGATTATGCAGGAAGGGGAGGAACCTGAGGAGTTTTGAGAAAAAATTGCAAATCATCGCCTACTAGTGTTAAAAAGTAATCAGATCCCTAAGGGCTTGATACCTTTGGAAAGGTTGTTTGATCAAAATGACATGCCTCTAAAGTCCACCTTGCAGCCCCAACCAGAGGAGGTCGAAGAATGTGACGTGGGCACCACCAAAGAGCCTAGGATAGTGAAGTTATTAAAGTACCTTCCTCCTGAGATAAAAAGCAAATATACAGACTTACTCGGGCGGTATAAAGATGTCTTTGCATGGTCTTACGATGAGCTCAGAACCTATGATATCTCTGTGATCGAGCACAAGATACCTTTGAAACCGGGTTTTAAACCCTTCAAACAGATGATCAGACAAATCAACCCCATTTTACTGCCTGTGGTCGAAAAAGAAGTGAAAAAGCTTTTAGACACAAAAATAATTGTACCTCTCAGGTACTCTGATTGGGTGGTGAACTTAGTCTTGGCTAGGAAGAAAAGAGGGGAGATCAAACTATGCATAGACTTTAGAAAACTAAAAAAGTCCTCTCTCAAAGATAATTATCCTCTACCCAAAATGGATCACATTTTGGAAAAAGTAGTCGGAGCAAATAGGATGTCGATGATCGATGGGTTTTCTGGTTACAATCAAATTGTCGTCAATGAGCGTGATAAAGAAAAAACAACTTTCACCACCCCTTGGGGCACATTTATGTATGAAAAAATGCCTTTTGGTTTGATGAATGCAGGTGCTACCTTCCAACATGCTATGGATATTGCTTTCATTGGTGAAAGAGATAAATTCATAGTTATCTACCTCGACGATCTGATTGTTTTCTCTAAATTCGACAAAGACCATATGTTACATCTGAAGCAAATATTTGAAAAGTGTCGAAAATTTGGTTTGTCTTTAAACCCCAAGAAGTCTCACTTCGTGATGCAAGAAGGTAAACTCTTGGGCCACATTGTGTCTCGAGACGGAATTAAAATCGACCCTAAAAGGGTAGAAGCTACAGACACCATAAATATTCCTAGAAATATAAAAGAAATTCAGTCATTTTTAGGAAAAATAATTTTTTTAAGAAGATTTATCCCAAACTTTGCTGAAATTGTGAAATTGATCACAGATATGATAAAGAAGAACAACGAAGTGAAATGGACAACAGAAGCTAAAGTGTCATTTGCACGCATCAATAAAGTTATCAACGAAGCGCTCGTACTGGCAAGCCCTAATTACCTAAAGGATTTCCTGATTTTCTCATTTGCCTCCGAACACACAGTGGTGACAATACTTCTCCAGAAGAATGAAGAGGGTTTCGAGAAACCGATAGCCTTTTTTAGTAAAGTCTTAGAGATGCTGAACTGAGATACGATATAATAGAGAAACAAGCATATGCTATGGTTAAGGCTTTGAAGGCTTTTAGAACTTACGTGCTACACTCCAAGGTAATTGCATATGTTCCCACCAGTTCTGTGAAGCATATATTGGTTTAGCCCGATAATGATAGAAAGAGGGGTTGGTGGCTTGCTAAAATTCAAGAGTTCTACCTAGAGGTAAAACCGATGAAACTAGTGAAAGGACAAGGTCTGGCTAAGCTCTTGGTGGAATCAAATTTCAGAGTACTCGGAATAAATAACCTGCAAGGATACGAAGGACATGGGGACGTAAACGAGCCCAATGACCAAATAGCTATATCCAAAATCGAAGAGAATTTTTCCTTATCAGATTGGTATAAAGATATAGTGTCCTACCTACTGACCCTGAAATGCCCTAGCGATCTGTCTCCAGCTAAAGCTAGGACACTGAAGCTACATGCGGTGAAGTATTGTATATCCGAAAATGAATTGTATTGGAAGGACCCTTTAGGATTCTTATTGGTTTATTTGGTAGAATCAGAAACATAGGGGGTCATAAACGAATTTCACGAAGGAGTGTGCAGAGGGCATCACGCCTGGAAGGAAACAACTTATAAAATCCTGAGGGAAGGATATTATTGGCCTAAACTATTCTTAGATGTCAATGCCAAAGTCAGAGCCTGTAACCCTTGCCAGTTGTTCACAGGCAAACAAAATCTCCCAGCGCTACCTCTGGTTCCTGTCAAAACATAAGCCCCTTTTCAACAATGGGGGTTATATTTTATAGGAAAAATCAATCCACATTCCAATGCTCAACACAAATGGATCCTCACTGCCACAGATTATTTCACCAAATGGGTGGAGGCTATTCCAACTAGAAAGGCGATCGATTCGGTGGTGATAGATTTCCTGGAAGAGAGCATACTGTCCAGATTTGGCTGTCCCTGAAAGATAGTAATGGATAATGCCTAGGCATTCAAGTCTATGGTAATTGTCAGATTTTTCCAAAAACATAACATCATATTGGGCCACTCCACAACATATTACCCTCAAGGTAATGGGTTAGCCAAATCTTTAAATAAAAGTTTAATTACCATAATTAAGAAGGTGCTGAGCGAAAACAAAAGATCTTGGCATGTACACTTGAAGTACATTTTATGGGAAAATCAGATAGGTATGAAGAAATCCATTGGTACTTCTCCTTTCCAAATGGTATACAGGACTAATGTAGTATTACCTATAAATCTGGTGCTCCCTGTAACAAAGCTCTGGAAAGATGAGAAAGAAGAGTCAAACCACATTACAAGAAGAATAAATCAGCTGATTGAGGTCCAAAAATGCAGGACCGAGGTGGACGCAAGGATGCATAAATACCAGGACAACATGAAAGCACTGTTTGATCTTAAAGCCAAAAACAAAGATTTCCTCCCCGGTGATTTGGTTTTGAAATGGGATGCTAGGAGGGAAGATTTGGCAAAACATGGTAAATTTGATCATATATGGTACAGACCGTTCAGAGTCTCAGTTTCTGAAGGGAAGAATTCATTTATGTTAGAGAATTTGGATAGTAAAACCTTTAGCACCCATGTCAACAGGCGTTATTTAAAGCACTATATGCAATAAATGAGTTCTAAATCTCCATTGTATATACCGGTTTGTGTTTTTTTTTTGTTCATATAACTTTTCGGTAAGTTCACTTTCATCATGAATAAAACAGGCTATTGATTTCCTAGAAGTAGAGACATAAATTTCGACACATAGAACCCGATAAATCTTGAAGACCTGATACTCTTCATGCTGTTTCATACAGGCCTCCGAATTACAGCCCAAACCACAAAAGGAGAAAGGGATGGTCAGGTATCAGGAAATTGACCCACCCGAAACAGGTGACGAATATTTTTCTTTTAGAGGAGAATGAAGTGGTAAGGCCAAGGTACAAATTTCCGAAGTATTTGGGTTTCAAACAAACATCACTTAAAACATATAAATGGTCTCACAAGTACGATGTATTCACCTAACATGTTTTCTAAAAAAAAAAAAGAAGAGGGGGGGCAAGTTTCCTAGAGTCAGGATTGCATGATATCATCTGGGTTTTTGAGGTCCATAGCCTTCTCTCTTTCCCTTTTTCATCCTTTTTCCTCTCTCCTTAAGCTCTGACACCTACCCATACCATCCACAGAGGAAAACAGGTTACGCTTCAATTTTGGAAACTGGCGAACGAATCTCAAAAAGTAAGCTAGCCTTCACAACTCCTCGGTCTCATGCTGAACAAATCCTTGCATAGGCGGATCCTAACTCTCTTAGGTATTTTAACAGGTTTCAAGTGGTTAAGTCTTGCTCAAAAGAAGACCCCTGGAAATGAATTCTCCCCTAATTTTCTGCAGACTAGGATGTTGTGAAGGTGAAGAGAAAGTTGGTCCAGAGCACTCAAAGCAAGTTGACAAGCCTCTGTAATGAATATTACACAAATATCACCCCTGGTATACTTTATGCAAATTGATTGCCCCCACTCCACATTTCAAAAGTAAAGTATAAGACAGATGGTGAAAGGAAATTCATAATTGACTTCCCCCATCTAGTCCAAAGAGATGATGAAAGTAAATTCATAAAATGATTGCCCTCATCTTAGCATTTAAATGCAAGATTACAGTTTGGAGTGGTGAAAGGAAATTCAATAAAGGGAACAAGATAACTTCACTGGGGTACTGAACAGGCTCGCTGGCAGGGAAGAAATATGTAAGATATTTGTAAGGCTATCATACTTAAACTACACTACACTCTAGTAATCATATTTTTTGAAACCGGATCCATAGCTCGAGTTCATGCAGGTCTCCTCGATTAAAAGCATGAAATTTACTTCGTTTTGACGTAAGCTAAAACCTACCAGATCTATTGATTAAGATTGATTGGACCATCTTAAGCAGCTCTGAATTAAGTCTCGAGAAAAGGGGAAGTTACCGAATAGATTGCAGTCGAGTTTAGGAAGTGTGTCGAGTTTTGAAAGTTTCAGAATTAAAGTCGAAACCTCAAATTTTCCTCTGCACCCCCTTTCCAAACGAAGTTTCACTGAAGCAAACAAATGACTCCATTTACCCTTTCTTAGGAACTTGGTCTGTTGTCCTTCTCATCCCGCAAGGAGACAAGATCCCTAGTTGGAGCTTATGTTGGAGCTGCCTTTCTCTAAATACATGAAATGTTATACTTAAGCCCAAGAAGGTTGGATTTCGGGACTTCGTTTGTTTCACATTTCTACCCCCTAAAATTGCAATATCTCGACGTGCGAAATGGAGAAAACCCTCCTAATTCTAATCACCATTACTAAAAGACTAAGCAGGGATTATCATCTCTTAGTACCTCGTATCCTCACTCTCGGGAGTTACACGTTGAACGTTTCTCAAGCCGCCAACTTGCGAAGTCGCGAAGTTATGTTATAGTTACCCAGGTTAGTATCAAGAACAAATCACTTTAAGCCCTAGTTAGTCACTATCATGATTTCGTGACTTGTCAATTGTTTCCCCAAAGGGAAGCACCTTTGTAGCCCTGATCCACGAAGTCACGATTTTCTTTAATTAATCACGGATTAATTAAAGGCTTAAGTCAATTCACTTTTAATCAATGAAATCGAACCATCGCGATTTCGAGTTTTTAAGGTTCAGTAGCTAGCAGCGAAAACACCCGATGTGTTGAATGCGGAAAAGGGGATTAGAAACTAAGTGCACTAAATGGAAAGAACTAAACCAGATTAATTAGCACCTTAAACAAACTTTAACACACATGGTTTACATATGAAGATTTGAATGATTCTGCGTTTTTCAATGTTACGAATCGTCAAGCATTTATGGCATTTATTTGAATTGCAGTGAGGTGACGGATGGTAAGATCTCGTTTTTACTTCTAAATATTTCTATTAAGTGATTTGACCATTTTGTTGGCAAGGACACACACGGGCTTAAATGATCAAGATAAAAAGTTTTTCCTTCATTATTTCGGTTTTCATTTCTATTTGCGCGCAGAGCCATTTCACTAGGATAACTTTTGTTTGTGTTTTCAATTTTTCTGACAGGAGATCCAGTTGCAGGTTTCTCTATCATGGCTCCACGAAAAGCACCCAAGGTAGCTGCCAAGAGTTCAGGTCAAGGTTCGGATGTTGTTTTCGATACCTCGCCTCGAAGTATTAATTCTGTCAAGACATGGTCATATGTTTCCAAAATTCTGCAATCTGAGTCAGTAAACTATTCGGATGATTCTAGTGACAACGAGAAGGATGACTTGTCAACCAAATACAAAATTGTCACTCAAGCAAAGATGCACAAAATAGCGGTGAGGCCCCAAATTCTTTCCTATTTTGATATGATCAGGTGGGTGCTGGACCATGTGGACATCCCGACCAAGAGGATTATAGCGAACAAAAGGTAATGATTGGGACTTTCAAACTAGAACATTTGTGGGCAATGTATAAATTGTCACCCACACCGAACCTTACCCACAATGCCAAATTTCTAGAAGGTTTCAAGAAGGAGTGTGAGTGGTATGAAAATTTTTTATCTGATCTGATCAAAGATTGGGTCTCACACCCCGCAAAATTCAGGGCTGATACTCATGGAATCTATTCAATCTCTTCCTTGGAGCCACAATTCAATTATATAGAAATGATGGCCTGCAGGTTGTATGGGAAGGAGGACACTACCCATTGTTTCCTCCCATGAGTATCGCTTATTCATAAAGTTGCGGAGGGTTTCTCGTTCGACTGGGCCAAACTGTTGTCTGACAGTCTGACCAGTCGAATTACCGAATATCGAACACAGAGGGCGAGTAAGAAAGAAACTTCGTTCTTTATGTCTGCTTACATCATGGATGTTATCTGCTTCATGACACCCTTCCCACTAATGAACTGGAGCTAGGTTCGATCTAATATAGAGCCTATTCATGTCTACCACTCGAAGCTTTGGGAGGATAAATCCAAAGAATTCATCTACGAGATATTCGATTAGGTAATGGTGCCATTGCATGTCGCCATCTTCGGCTAGCCGCCTCCCAGGATTTCGGATAGCGTCACGACCAACCTGAGTAGCATGGAATATTGGTATATAGAGGCATAATTATCATATATCAGTGTTTTCGGCACCTCTGTTCCTCCATATGCTCTACCACTATTCTTGCCAGATAAGTTATTGTGTCGCGAGATCCCTAGACAGACTGTGCTCGACGGAATAAGCAAAGAGCTCAAAGGAGTATCAAAAAAGGTATGGCCTCCCTTCCCCATTCATATTGGTGCATATTCCTTGTTAGATTTTGGCCATGCCAAAGCCGAGGCTATGGCTTTAGAAGAAATGAAGCTGGTGGATATTGAGTTCAAGAAGCACGACCCTAATAAGGTTGTGATCAATCACCTGGCGAGTTGTGGCCTGAAGCGATATGAACATGAGGATTCCCCTCATGATGAAATATTTTGGGGTGTGAGGTCCTACTTTGAATTCCTAAGTCGGATTCAAGCCCTACCACCTGGGGATATGGCCGATTTCCTTAAATTCCAAGAGCATCGATGGATTTGTCTCCCCCAGGTTTTATAGGGTGAAACCCCAAAGCTTCTGATTACACAGCAAACGGAAGCTAAAGGTTCAAAGGACTCAAGTCCTAACAAGGAGAAGAACCAAGAGGAAACAAGGGAGGTTGGAACCTTAGAGCGAGGAGCCAAAATCCCCTACCAATAGGAAAGAAACCCCGAAAAGGTTACGGCGGGCAAGCAGGTCCAAGGTCAAGCAGAGATACCCTCGCAAGGGTCAGGCGACTCACTATCGCTTATGTCAAACAAGCCAGCCACAGATGCTACCCTGAAACAACCATTCAATGAAATCGGTAGTCCCACTGCTTCTATCACACCCTTATAGTTTACAAAGGGGAACCCTGATGTGGGATGGATTTTCGGTGAAGAACTAACACCCATTTCGATCAAAGAATTACCCCCCTAATGAATTTTTATTTGATAAGAAAATGAAGGCTATAGTGAAGCAAGAATCATATCAAAAAGTGGGCATAGAGGCTAAAAGATTTAAAATCTTGACAGAGGGAAAGGTCGTAGGGGAGGAGGAATTCACCGACAAGATAGAAGGAACACTGGGGGCTTATGCTACAACTAACCAGTACTCTGTGGGAACCTTGAAGGCACAGTTGAAGTGAAAGAACCACTTTATCGGAAATTTGGAAGCTAGGGTGGCTACAGCAGAAGCAAATGCCAGGGATGAGGTGCACAGAAGCCTCGAGTAGGCTATAAAAGCTGGTCTATAGGAGATCGAGAAGCTTAGATCCGACCTTGAGCTGGTGCACTAGTCGGTGTAAGTAAGCTAAACGTAGGTAAGCTAGCAGGAGCAACAAATAATATAGTTACATTCAAAGTTGGATGTCGCTGAGAATCAAGTTTTAGACATAAAAATGTTCAGATCCCAAGCTGCCGAAATCCGAAAAAATGTATTAACGGCTCAACAAGACTTACTTGTAAAAGTGGGAACCATTTAGAACCACTTTCAGATGATAGATCAAGTGTTAGAAAATATTTATTTGAGAGAAAGAGAAGCTAGGGCATCTCAGGTGGCTTTCCAGGACGTTGTTATAGCTACGACGAAGATCGAGATGGTCTGCAGCTCCAAATTATCCATCGCAGAAAAAACTAGAGGAAATATCTTGTTGAAGGTCTTGGAGAAGAATATATCAGAAAGCAGGGGGAGAGCTAAAGAGGTGATGAATTCTTGTGAGGAAACATTCGCCTTGATAAATAAAAGTTTGTTAGACCTTGATAAGGAAGGAAGTGCCAAGACAATGGGAAAAATCAATATAGCTAAACACCTGCTGGACATCAAAGAAAATGTGGAGAAGGAGCAAGAAGAGATATCCCAAATAAGTCGGGTTGATATGGTCCAAGTGGACAAATGGATAGTAAGAACAAGTTTACAATTATGCTCTATCATCACGGAAGACCGAAAAATAGGGAAAATATTGCCACAGTTGGTGAAGAGTTGTTACACCTTTGAGGCAAGCAACCAAGCAGAGCCTTGCAGGTTGATAGCCCAATTGGTTGAAAGGTGTGTCATTTGCATTGAGAAGACAAAGGGGTAGGTTTCTGGTGCTAAATAATGATGGATGTCAACCCGTTCTATTTCTGGAGCCGAACGAGTAGAGAAAGGAAGGTGCTCTGCCCTTATGAGGGAAGACAAAAGATGAGGAGATGAAACGCTCCATTTTTTAATTTGTAATAGACAAGTTTCCGGAACGATCGGAATTCTAAATGTTTAGAAGTTTGTTTAATTATACATTTATATCGAGAGACAAAGGGGTTTTCAGAGGAGGGTTGGAGATTGTAATAGTGAAAGCTCTTTTTAGCCAGGATTAATACAAAAATCATTGAAGACGCCTTTTTTGAGAGGTTCCAAGTAGTGCCACATTGAGGAATTGCATAAAACACACTAAATAACATTGTGTATCATTTTCATATCTTTATTCATTACATGTACAAAGTTATGATTATTTCAAGTTGGGTTTGTTGACTAATCCAAAACTAGTCATGGTTGAGACAAGCAATTGATGAGTTGGCACATACATGAGGTGTATAGTTGATGATGTTGGTACATGTTGTTGAGTCATTGTTGATGAGTATTTGAAAAATTATTGGCATATACTTGGTACATGGTTGGATGCACTTGTTTATGGTATAGGTTGATTACAGGTTGGTGCATGGTTGATGCACTTGTTTATGTTGATAGATTGATAGTTGTTGAGGATTGTTGCCTCATCTCAGTTGGTGCTGAGAATGTAAGCTAAGTCTTGCATATAGAGATGGTGATCTTGTAGAGTTGTACTCTATTCAGTTGTTGCTGAAAAACCCTCGGATTGAAGTACATAATAAAAAGAAAAATTGTACATACATCTTGTGTTCTTTGTGTTCTTTGTGTTCCTTGTGGAGATGATTTGTTGATGATATGTTGCTGATATGTATTCACATATAACTGATTATAAATGAAAAAAATGAGTAATGAGCAAATGTTTAATGTTAACTAAGGATTTTTTGTGTAAGAGGGAAGTTTTGGGAAAAATATCCCCACACTCATTCNCCCTCTAAGTGTGGTAGGTGTGTCCAACATATACTGCAGGTGTGTTCCCTTCACCATCAAAGGTGAGTTCTCAAAAGAGATCAACTGTCTTGTTGGAATAACTGGTAATGAGACATTAAAAGCATGTTCTAACACATTGATTTGGGCAGGAGCCATTAAGAATTTGAAGAGATTGACTCCAAATAGTTAGCTTGTCATCTAACCTGCCTTATAGTGCATTATAAGATGAAACATAAGAAGGATTTATAAATCTGAAATTATGAAAGGCTAAGGGATGAAACATTTAATCATTAAATCGACCTCAGGCCCTCCTTCTAGCGCCATTTGTTGACGGGCAAATATGACTGGCCATCAACTGGAAGAACAAGCCTGGTCTGGGGTTGTCTAAATAACCCAAGTCGTTTGGTGTAACCTGGTCTGACGGGTTTAATGGCTCTGTTAGCCAACCTAAGGTCCTAAGGTAAAGAAGAAAATAAACTAACTAATGTTAACGAAACTATGATAGATATAATATGTACCTTGATCTAATTATTTACAAGTGTATTTAAGCGGAAAGATAAAATACATGTATGTCATTTATGAACAGAATAATTACAGGTTACAATTTTTCGTGAAAACTTGTAAAATCAATGTTT
>ML786258.1:38936-50215 GCA_009831015.1 Picea engelmannii | reverse complement strand
TTTGTCTACAAGAAGGTCCTCCATCTTGAGCTTCCATAGCTCAAAGTTTTTACCGTTGAACTTCTCTATCTCGATTCTAGATGAGCTCGCCATTCCTCTTACTTTACTCGAATCTCCACTACAAAATCTCCCACTAAACCCAGATTTATCACAGACCCAAGATAAACTTGATCTATCAAGACTGAGCCAAACCCTTAGCAACAAAGGCGTCCCTCTGAAGCCAAAAACATTCTCTGATACCACATGTAAGTTTTAAACCTGCGAAGTAAAGAAATGCATATAGATTCTTAAGCAATACATAAATTAATCAATGGCTCATAAACAGAGTACACAGAGATTTTATACCGGAAACCCTCAACCAGGAAAACCTTTCTTATTTTCATTATATCGAATTTCACCATTCGTCATACAATATATACAATGCTTTTAGGTATTCCGTAGATACCAAAACCCTAATCCCTTAATCCGGGATTAATTTACAAATCCGCTAAAAATAGCAAAAGACGCAGTTGTCGTATCTGACGCACCCACACACACACACACATGCAAAGAATATAACACATACCCAACAAAAAGACCACATTTGCAACAGAATGGGGATCGTACCAGTATACAATGATGCCATTTGGCTTGAAGAATGCACCAACCATCTTTTCCAGGGTGGTGGTCGAAGCGTTTAAGGAGTTTTTACATAAATTCCTGGAAGAATATGTTGATGATTGGACTATTTTCAACATTTTACATAATCATATTGAATGTTTAAGACTAATGTTGGATAAGTGAAGGCAGAATGAAATTGCCTTAAACCTGAAGAAGTGCATCTTCTTTTCACCCTTCAAAGTGTTGCTAGGCCATATTGTGTGTAAGCAGGGATTGTTTGTAGATCCATCCAAGATTGCCATTATAGTTTATCTACCCCCTCCTACTTCAGTCAAACAGTTGCGCACTGCGCTGGGACACACTGGATACTACAGGAAGTTCATTAAGGGCTATGCACAGATTACAACACCCATGGAGAATCTTTTTAAGAAAGACTGTCAGTTTCATTGGACAGAAGAATGCCAACAGAGTTTTGACACACTGAAACAAAAAATGGTTACTGTGCCTATTATGGTTTTCCCATATTGGAGTAAGGAGTTTCATGTGCATGTCAATGCATATTCCATTGCATTAGGATCCGTGTTAGCACAACCGGGAGCTGGAGACATCGAACACCTGTTAGCCTTTTCTATCAGGAAGATATCAACAACTGAGATTAATTACACCACCACTGAGAGAGAAGGGTTAGCCATGGTGTATGCACTACAGAAGTTCTGCCACTACTTTTTGGGAGGACAATTTAAAATGTTCACTAATCACTCTGTGCTGAAATACTTAGTCAACAAGCCAGTGTTGGGAGGAAGAATATGCAGATGGCTTCTTCTATTTTAGGAATATGATTTTGAGATCGTGGTTAAGCTAGGAAGAATGAACAAAGGTCCTGACCACTTTTTGAGGTTGGAACATGGTGAAAATCCTACTAGTTTGGAGGATACACTGTCGGATGCATAGTTGTTGGCCATTAGAAAAATCGATGATCACTTCGCATAGATAGTCCATTTCCTGTCAATAGGAATGGCACCTAGTGACTATACAATTATTCAGAAGAAACAACTAGTAGTACGCGCTACAGATTTTTCACTTATAACTGGACAACTATACAAGATGGGACCTGACGAGATATTGAGAAGGTGTGTTATGGAAGCAGAGAGACCATTGATCCTCACAAAATCACATGAAGGCATAGCAAGAGGACACTACACAGGGAAAGCAACAACGTAGACGATTCTTAGGGATGGCCTTTGGTGGCCTACTCTATGCAGAGATGCTAAGGACTATTACAGAGCTTGTGATGTATGCCAAAGAGTTGGGAAACCATCTAGAAGAGATGAAATGCCTTTAGCACCACCACTGACCCTACAAGGATTTGAGAAATGGGCCATTGACTTCGTGGGACCTATAAACCCATCAGGGAAGCATACAGGAGCTAGATACATAATCACTGTGACAAAATATTTCATCAGATGGGTAGAAGCAAGAGCAGTTAAGGACTATAGTGCAATTACAGTTGTGCGCTTCATATTTGATGATATCATAACCATGTTTGGTTTCCCAAAGATCCTTATGAGCGACCAATGCACACATTTCATTAATAAGACTATTGAAGCCTTGAATCAGGAATTTGAAGTTCACCATCAAAAGAGCACACCCTATCATCCACAAGAAAATGGGACAATTGAAGCATTCAATAAGATCTTGGAGACAACACTGATGAAGATATGCAGCGTGAACAGGGATGAATGGGATTTGAGAGTACCAGCAGTATTATGGGCCTATAGAACCACTTGCAAGAAACTGACCATGCAAACCCCCTTCAAATTGTTCTATGGTCTAGAAGTAGTTGTACCCTTCAAATATTTGGTTCCTAGTCTGAGAATTGTAGCCTTTATAGATATGGATGACACTGGCGCTCTGTAAGAGAGGATTGCGCAGTTGGTCGAACTGGAAGAAGACAGATTTATTGCAGGATTTCACCAGCAGGTTCAAAAAGAAAGAGAGAAGGCCTTCCATGATAGACACATAAAAAAGGAGGCATTTAAGCAAGGTGATTTGGTATTGGTATATGACAGTAAGTTCATGAAGCATCCAAGAAAGTTCATAACGCATTGGCTTGGGCCATATGAGGTTGCCTATGTTACAGAAGGAGGAGCTACGCAGTTGAAGACTTTGAATGGAGAATAGAATGAAGGATTAGTGAATGGGAGCCGGTTGAAATTGTATTACGACAACCAGCTGCCTCACAGCTCTCAGTAAATGCAAAAGGAAAAGGGTCTAGGTACCAGGTGTAGTTGAAACTGGGTACCAGACACATAAAATACAGTCTACAGAAGGAAGGAAGGGAGGACTAGAGCTGAAAGCAAAGGCTGCCCTATGCAGTCTGAAGTCGAAGCACAACAGAAGGATCAGATTTGAAGTTCCTCGGGAAGAGTCACATGTGAGTGTTGGGGGCCTATTGACCCTTGGATAAGGAAGCAAGCGAATATTAAGGAAGAAAAGGAAAAACACGAACTACACGAAAGACACAGTGACTGATACTGGGTCAAAGTGAGTAGAAGAGTAGAAAAGACGGTGTGAAGTAAGAGAAATTAGGTTGTTAGATGAGAAGATTGAGGATGACAGATCCGAAAGGAAGATGGATTGTGGACAACTCAGCAAGTGGAAAAATCCACCGTTGGATGCTTTGGAGCACCGCACGAGAAGGAAGGAAAGACAGGCTGGTGAAGCCCTAAAAATGCGGGTCAAGTTGACCTAGGGTTTTAGACACCTAGGGTTTTGGCATCTAGGGTTTTGACACTTAGGTTTTAACCTAAGGGTGTCCGAGAGATATTTTAATGTATAAATAGAGGTCTAAAGGACCTGGGATGGGTTGTTGGTATTGTTGGTGCTAGGTTGGTTGAGAATTCATTGTTGTTGTGTGTTCGAGTCAGTACTATTGTGGGAGAAAGAAGTGATGAGTGTGAGAGCCTTCTGGTATTGTAAGATCTTCAGCTAGGTGTGAACATTGCCCCTCCAACTAGGTGCGCAGGAGGGGAGAGACAAAGAAGAGAAGAGAGAATATCTGCTAGCTGAGAGCGTAGACAAGAACTGTATGAATCACCTTAATATATTATAAATCACAGTTCTGTGGACGTAGCCCTAGGGAGAGGGTGAACCACGTATATCTTGTGTTATGTGTGATTGATTTTGTGTTCTCTGTCATTTGATATGTTGCTATTGTGATATTGTATTAGATCTGAAGTATAACTTGCGCAATAGGTTTAAGAAAGATAAATAATAACTAGGTGACTGTGTATTGTTTTTTTTTGACAAGAACGATTAATGGTATATTAATAGAAAGGCAGTGGCTGAGCCACTGGTTTTGATACAACTCTGAGCAAAGTTCTACTTAGCCGAATACCCTTCTGGAGACTACGGTGGCCTTCCAGTAAGGGTTTTTTTACAAATTTATTTACAGCCATGGCTTCTATACAAAATGCCAATCTTGTTGGGGTGATGCCTTCTTCGATTTCTTAGCTTGAGGTGGATTTACTTCTCTATTTCTTGGTTCCATTCACTATTAATCTTGGCCATTTTTTCTTCCAGTTGGGTTAATATTTCCTCGAACTCTTTCTTAGGATTCTTTAGTTCCTTATGCAGCTTGCCCAATTCTTTAGAAATCTCGAATTTGGTGGTAGTGATATCCCCTTCCAGCCTCTCCATTCTTCTTCCTGCTTCTTCGTCCAAATTTTGGAGGAAGTCAAGCTGATAGTGCAGCATCTACTTCAGTTTTTCCAGTGCTTCGTCCATCACGTTCAGCCTTTCTTCTGTGGATGATTTAGCTCCCGATCTGGATGTCATTCTTGTCTTTTGTGTCTCCTCTCTTCGTTGCCTGTTGGATCACATCCTCTTTGCTCTGTTGTGAGCTCCCTTTTGCCTTCCTCTTGCGATATGATATCGTGGGGGAAGAGTTCCCCCTCTCTTATAGAGCTTCCCCTTCTTCCTGCATGTATCTATTGTTCTATTTTCTTGATCAGAGAGGTATGGGTGGTCTGCTAATTGGTTCCCTCCCTTACCAGATTCACCAGCCTCATGAAGATTTCGCTGTCCCTTCTGTCCCCATGTCTTGTCTTGTAGCATCTGTGAAGTGATGTTCTTTTGATTTTTCCCCAGCCCAAGTTGTCTTTGCTTTTCCAACTCGTGCCTTTGAATTTTAGTGGCCCCTCTTTCTTGGTTCATGGCATATCTGCTTTGGTCGTGGTTTCATTTAGATGCATAGTTCTAGCAGTGAGGCGGGCTCCCTTATTTTCCTCGATGTCTGCTCTTTCATTTAATTTATGCAAGACATGGTAAATTTTGAATGACCAAAGTTTCCTCAAAAGAAGGTGTATTTTTTCCATAAGGTTGTTGAGTTTTTCATTTTGGAGTTTGGAGTGGTGGATCAAGGCTTTGATTAATATCCTGGAGTCTCCAATTATAACAAGCTCTTGAATGTTGTTGTTGATTGCTTGTTTAATCCCTTGCCATAGGGCTAGGGCTTTGGCTCTGTTGTTGGTTTCGGTTCCCAGACCCCAAGAGTAGCTTAATAATGTTGAGCTGTTTGAGTTTTCAATTACCCCTCGTCCCCCTGCCAGGCCTGGGTTTCCTTTGGAGGCTCCATCAAAGAACATAATGTGATTTGGCTCCTTTGTTTTCCAATTGTCAAATTCTTGTTCATCTTTTTTGAGTTCCCAGGAATCATGGCCCAGGGAAATGGTTTTACCTCCATCAATGCTTGGAATTTTAAATTGGCCCAGCCACTGTTCGTCTTCGTCCTCTGATCCTCTGGATCTCTTGGATTGACCAAGGTAGGGGGCGCTTTCTCCTAGGAAGGCTTGGATTTTGGTTGCTACTTGGGCAGGGGTTATTTTGAGCTCTCTAAAGAGTCTATTATTTCTCTCCAGCCATAGTTCCCATAAGATGAACTTGGGGAGCATTCTCCATAGAGCATAAGTCGGGCTATTTTTTTTTAACTGAAAAGGGAAGTTGGAGGCCTAATATTGGAGGAGGTTACTGGTGTCTTTAGGAATAACTACCCCTCTTTGCAATCCCAATTCCAACCTCCAGACTTCTTTGGGGAAATCATATTTAATGAGGAGATGATCTATTGTTTCTTCTAAATGACAACAGAACGAGCATCTATAGGGGCCTTCCCATCCCCTTTTTCTGAGGTTTTCTCTCGTTAGGATGATTTTGTGAGCCATTGTCTAGGTGAACGTGTCTACCTTTGGGATGGTTTTGGAACTCCAAATCGCTTTCCAGATTCCTAGGTTTGTAGGGACATTGGGGATGGCTTTGATGAGATGGTACCTTGCTGCAGTTGTGTAGACTCTTGAATTCACTCCCCAACCTCGATTGTCTTTTCCCCTTTTCTTGAGGGGGGATTTTCCTTGTAGGCAGAGCTTCAAGGCTTCCCATTCCTCTGCTAATTTGGGCGGGTAGTTAGCTATTCCCCACCCAAGCCACATGCTGTGTTGGTCATTCCCCCAGATGGAGATGTCCCATAGAGAGAATAATTTTTGAGTTTGCATCCACTTTCTGAGTTGCTTCAAATCCTGTCTCAACTCAAGAGGGGCGTCTCCCATAATTGAGTCTTGCCAAATTTTGATTTTTTTTCCATTCCTTGGCACCCAAGTAAGATTAGTTCTGAAGTGAGGCATTGTCTTTTGACAAAGGGCGAAGATAGTGGAGCCCTTTTTCTCCGAACATGGGTGCTCTATACATCTTTGCCTTGGACCCCTAAAGTACTTTTTCCATAGCACTGTTTTGCTCCACGTTGGTTTCCCAGTGACTAGATTCCAGAGTATCTTTGCCCGTAGAGCTAGGTTTTGTACCCGTGCATTTTTTAAATTGAGTCCCCCTTCCAGGATAGGTCTAGAGATTTTCTCCCAGCTTATGAGGTGAAGCTTTCTCTCTGTTTGTTTGCCCCCTTTCCACAGGAACCTTCTACGCATTGTTTCGATTTTCTGAATGATGGAAGCAGGGGATAGGAGTAGAGAATTTTGGTAAATTGGGATGCTAGCTAGTACTGCCTTGATGAGGACAACTTTCCCTACTAGATTTAACCAATTCGTTCCCCAGGATGATATCTTGTTCTTTATTTTTTCTATCAGCAAATTCCAATGAGAGGATCTTGGGGCATTTTTGAAGATCGGAACTCTAAGATATTTGAAGGCCTCCCAATTGGTGCTACCTTCAATTTCCAGAATCCTAGCAATTCCCAACATTTCATTTGGCATTACATTCCAGCCATAGATCTTACTTTTGGTGTAACTTATGACACTGCCTGAAATTTCAGTGAACGCTTCTAGTTCAGCCTTGAATTTTATTGTCGTTTGTTGGATCGCTCCTCCCATTAGTAGAGTATCATCCGCAAAATGGGCATGGTTTATGTCCTTTACCCCTGGTGTTATTCTTAATCCGTGCAGGTTGTTTTGGTTCTGAGAGTGCTCCAACTAAAAGCTTAGAACTGAGGCCTGAATTGCATATAGGAGGGGAGAGACGGGGCATCCTTGCCTGAGTCCTCTGGTCGCTTGAAATAACTTTGTTACCTTTCCATTCACAAGAGGGAAGATCCATGGGTAGCCAATACAAGCTTGGATCCAATTTACAAAGTTTGGGGTGAACCCAAATTGTCTCATAACCTTAAATAAAAAATTGTGTCTAACTCTATCAAAAGCATTGGCTAGATCCAGTTTGATTATCATACCTTTGTCTTTTTGCCAGATACTTGAGTGAAGGGCCTCTTGGACCAAGAATATATTGTCATCTATGTACCTTCCTTTGATGAACCCTCCTTGGTTTTCTGGAATAATTTGGGGGAGGATCTCTTTGATTCTATTGGCTATGACCTTTGTAAGGATTTTGTAGCTAGTATTGCAGAGAGAGATCGGTCGAAATCTGCTGAAATTGGCTGCTCCTTTTTCTTTTGGAATTAGAGCAAGAAAAGAAGAGTTTGTTCCACCTCCCAATTTGCTGCTTGTTTGGGATTTCTTGATCATCTTGGTTAGGTCTGATTTTATTATGTCCCAAGAATGCTGATAGAAACATGCTGTGAATCCATTCGGGCCTGAGGCCTTGTCAGGGTTCATCTGATCCAATGCCTCCTTTATTTCCTGTTGTGAGATTTCCTCGGTTAACCTTTTGTTAATGTCCTCCTTTATGAGCTTTGGAATGAGGGAGATCAGATACTCATTGGGGTCTATATATGTCCTTTTCATTTCTGAATAGAGGATTTCGAAGGTTTCGACCGCTTCTGCTTTAATTCTTTCTGGATCAGTGATTGTCTGATTTTGGACCTGAATTTCTGTTACTGTTTTAAAATGCTTTCTGGCCTTAGCTTGCTTATGAAAGTAGCTTGTGTTCTTGTCTCCTGCTTCTAACCAAAGGCTTATGGAATTCTACCTCCAGAAGCTTTATTCCTCCCGACAGGCCTTATGCCATTGCCTTTGCAGATAGCTTTCTTGTTGAAGGCATTCTTGGGTGATTTCTTTGTTTTCCATTTCTAGTTGGTGCTTTTCTAGTTGCCTTTGGGTTTCTTGGCGAGCGTTGATTGGGTTTGGCTGGCCTTTTGCCCAAGTTTTGAGAGATGTCTTTAATCTCCTTAGTTTTTCTTCCAACACAAAGAAGGCTGATCCTTTTACTGTGCCATTCCAAATTGTGGTCACTATTTTTAGGAAGCCTTTGTCTTGGGTCCAGGATGGGCTAAATCTGGAAGTTATGGGTCCCTGGGCTTTGTCACTCAAGATTTCTAAAAGGATTGGCTTATGGTCTAAGGTGCTGTGGGGGAGGATCGCAGAAGTGGTATTGAGACCTAACAATAAGAAAGAACTTTGAACAAGAAATCTGTCCAGTCTGGCGGCTATATGCCCCGGTCCTATCCTTTTGTTTGACCATGTGTATCTTCCTTTCGTAGGTTTAACATCTTCTAGATCCCATTCTGACATTAGATCTTCCACCCACTCTCTTGCAGGGTCTTGCACTATGGAACCTCCTTTCTTTTCCACTTGAGCTAGGGTCACATTCAGATCCCCCCCAATAATGATATTATCTAGATCATGTTGCTGTAAATAGTCTTTCAGTGTCTCCCAACATTGCCTCTTTTCCATTAAAATTTGCAAAACATAGATATTAAAGAGGCTTACCAGCCTGTTCGTGGCTTTGTGTAGAAGTTTGGTGTGGATCCAGTGCATTCTCATGTTTGCGCTGATCAGCTCGAATTTGTTGGTGTTCCACAAGGTGCCTAGCCCACCTGAGGCTCCCCTTGCATTTTCTACGATTCCTTGACTGCTTCTCCAAACGACCTGTGTTGCTTTGAGAAAATCTTGATTGTCCATCTTGGTCTCTTGTAGGAGTATAATATCTGTTTTCGAGGTTTTTATAATGTCCTTTAGTGCTTCTTCTTTTTTTTTCTTCTGAAACCCCTACAGTTCCAGGAGGTGATTTTCATTAGTAACCTTGGGGGGGAGATTGGCCTCCTTGGGAGGCCTTGGAGTGCTTCCTCGGCTGCCTTACAATTATCAGTTGTTTGATTGTTGGCTACGATCCTTTAAGGACATCTCTGTAGGTTTCCTTATCTCTTTCTTCTTTTCTTTATTTTCTGCCTCTCCCTGTTTTCTTTGGCGTGACCCTAGCATCGCTTGCGCCTTCATCCTCACTTTCTATCGAGACCTCCCCTTCCTCTATGCCAGGGCTTGCTTTCTTTGTTGGGGAGGAGTTTCAATGCTCTTCTTATTCTATCGGCCCATGGTTCCCTCTGACTTCCAGGGCCTGGTTTCCATTTGTTTCCTCCATTTAGGTCTCTTCTCACCGATTTTCTTCTTTTTTTTCCTCCGAGTTTTCTTGAGCTAGAATTTTGAAGGAGTTATCTTCTCCTTTGTTGGAGTGATTTCCTCGATCCTTGGTTTGATTGGGGTTTCCTCTTTCGATCCTTAGGCCTTTAGATTTGAATCTAGCTCATCCTCTTCGTGGTTGTTGCCAACCTTCTTCTCCTGCTTTTTCCGTTGTTGGGGTTTTAGGGAAGTTTCTCATGAAATGCCCGTATTCATGGCATCCCCTACACTTGAGCAGGAGTTGTTCATAGTCCAGTTTCTGGTAGTAGTGTCAGTCCCATACCTTTAGCTTTATTTCTTCTAGGAGACCCACTTCCAGATCTACTTCCACACAGATTCGCATGCAGGAGTATTGGTCCTTCGAATCCACTTGGTCTATGTATTGACCCAACCCATTGCCTATCGCCTAAAGTGATGAGGGGTTCCAGCAATGGATTGGTAGGTTCGGCAGCCTGATCCAAACTGGGACGTCTTTGGGAACTTCTGAAGCTGGATCGAAGCTTGGAGTCCATCGGTTTAGATACAGCCCTTAAGTGCCCATGAAGTACGGTCCATTCCTAAATATGAGATCTCTATCCTCCTGGGAAATGAATTCAAAGATGAAGAACCCCCTTCCAACCATGTAATAGGTTACACTGTCTTTTATCAGTGGTCTCCAATTCCTTTGGATCCAGTTGTCCATGGTTTGGGTTGAAGGCCAGAGTCCTATGAATTTCCCTACCAGACCTCACTCTGATAGGGAGATCACAACCTTCATTGGCTGGTCAGGCGAAAGCTCGACCTCAGGGATTAAATCGAGCTTCTTTATGAAGCTTGGGGTAGCTACAGGAAGGTGCTTGTTTCCATAGGCTTCAATGAGTTTACGGAAGGAGGAGGTAGGAGAGGGAGGGGCTGGAGGCCCCCCTCCTCCATGAACGGCCATGGCACAGCTGTAGCGAGAGCAAGAAGCCCTAGTTAGTATTAGCGCGCATCCCTCTCACTGAATCTATTTTAGCTCTCCAAGGTGCTTTAGTTACTTCATCAACAATAACAAAAACTATTAGGTGACTGTGTATTGTTGCTGTGAATCCATTTTGCATTTTCTCTCGTTGTAGACACCTGTGTCTTGCAACCCCCTATAGCTACTTTGGGTGAGACTGCATCTGCCTCATAGATGTTTCCGAAAGGGCCAATAGTTAGGGCTTGTTGGTGCGCTCTTGGAGTTGAACCCTGGGTTTTCCCCTTTTCCAACACCCCTTATCCTGATGTGATTGCCAACTTATGAAACACTTATAATTGTTGATGCATGATCTTTTAATTCTTAGACTGTTTTCGCCACTTATATTTGTTGATGCATGATCTTAAATTCTTAGACTCTTTTCGCCACTTATAATTTGTTGATGCATGATCTTTTAATTCTTAGACTCTTTTCGCCACTTATATTAGTTTATGCATAATGTTTATGCCTTAGTTTACTAGCCATGCTTGTCACCATGTTACTACGATTCCGTGTGAATGATTAATTGTGTGCACTGATCAATGAGGGAATTATGTTATTCCGACAATTAGATCATGCAATTACCTTGAAATTGATGTTGTTTATTGTGAATCCGATGATTGATTTAATCGTGCGCCTGGAAGTTAAGTAGATCTTGTTGCACTTTAAAAATTTAATAAGTTTATTCTTGTGCCTTTGTTTATGTTGTTGTTTATTGATTTAGTGATTAAGCACTCTTGCGCCATGGAATGTTATGATACATGTGTTGGTTTATTAGAATTTCTATTGTGCTTTGATGATCATCAATGATGTAGTTATTAATTTGTGATGTGTATTCCTAACACAACTTTAAAAGA
>ML786257.1:447453-467106 GCA_009831015.1 Picea engelmannii | reverse complement strand
CAATTACCGACTTGGTTAATCCTCAATAGGGATTTAACCTAATAATAAAAATAATAATAATGACATGATTAATCCACAATGGGGATTTAATCCAATAACAAAATAATAAGAATGCCCTTCGCAGTTACATTATTTCAACAGTAATTCGCCCAGGCAATGTAACTTTGCCACTGTAAAAAATAAATAAAAAAATGATGTGGCTTAAAGAGCTGGGCCACCCATCCAACATGACAAAGTCTCGAAAACATGCCCTTTATAACAAATGATCGATAAACATGATTAAAACTCTCTGAAACCCAAGCTATCCATACGATACATAGTGCGCATCCATCCAAAAAAAACACAATGCAATATTTCCATTGTACAGAACCAAACACACAGTCACGACAATAGTTCAATTCATCATTGAGTCATCAACCCAACATGGTATTACTTTGATTTATCCCAACTATGATCAACTATGTTGTGCAATTTCAGGCTTAAACAATCAAACAATCATAAGGATATAGTTCCCAAAGTCATCTAGTTCAATAATCGTTCGGTGCCAAAAGAAAACCACAACTACCACGACCATTGTTTAATTTGCAAACACACAACACGACGTGAGAAATGTTAATCATTTTCACCAATGCTATCTAAACATTCAAATAATCATCAATGAAAATACCAGTGACTATGTATCTACCAAACAACTCATCATTGTCCTAAAAAATCAACAACCTAACAAGCTGTGTAAATTACGCATCCCCACACATCCAATCAAATCGAGGCAGAGGCCCTTTCCATTAACAATATTGAGCTATCAACATAAGGAGATTAATTGTGTGCTTTGAAAGTGCAACTAGTAATTTAGGGTTTACCACTATTATAACCAACCCAGTGACTATATACCAACCAACACTAATGTCATACAACCAAATGGGTGAGACTGTTCTCAAAATAGTTGAAAATTATACAACCATCCAACAAAAACCGATTCATAAAACAATAGGCCACACTGGTCTTCTTGAACAAATTCTAGACTGGAGGGCCAAGGTTGTTTCGTAGTCAACACGGACAGAGCAGAGCCACACTTTGTAATGGAAAAAACTCCAAGGCCATGATGCATACAGGACGAACCATGACTCATTCATGGTCAAACACAAATCCATGATAGGGGCCATAATCAAAAGGTAGGGCTCTAGTTTGGCCTAGCAAAGGTTATTTAACGCATGCAAGGTATAACTCTCATGCTCTTCAATCAAAAATCACAACACATAGGTGAAGATAGGGTCTAGTAAGAACAAGAAAAACCTGCTTCGTGACCCTTAGTAGTGAAAACCACCAATGCCAAAGTGAACAAAACACAGTGATGTAGGATTCCCTTAACCATTAAACTCAAAATCCAAAGACTGGATTTAGCGACAATGCATACCTAAGACCAAAAAAAAAACCTCCACTTAAACCAACAAGAATAACAGAGAGTTATCACCTAGGATGATTAATAATCTTTACGAATTCAATATCATTGCAGGAGGAACCATCCAACAATAACCAAATTTCACACAGTTGCAACACTCAGGAAAAAACAGCCCAATACACCTAAGCTAGTAATCATTTCATAACCACAGCAGAGTCATGAATGACCAAAAAAATACATACCTGTGATCGAATTCCTTAAAATGAGAGTTGGTCGAGCGGTTCCTTCCTACTAAGAAATCGGAGCATAACCACAACAACAAGACCGAAAAATAGCTCGACTAGGATGGCGGCTAATGGGAGAAGTAAAGGTGATGTGCAGTAAATGCATGTTGCCTCCACCCTCAATTCATTAACTCAACAGTACATGCCAACGAGCCCTCCATTAACACCATCAATCAACCCATGCATCAAGACCATCACCACATTAAAAACCAATAGACCATACCATCTTTCTAACTTATGCCATAGCATAATCCAAGTTCCATATAACAATTCCCATAACCATTAGCACTATGATCTTGCCAAATGCACCATCAACGTTCCATACCATATGTGTATTAAACATATAACTCAATAAAATCGTATAATCATCACTTTGTTAGCTAGGATCCAACCATAATTGTTAAGACTTTTATGCATGTAGTATAGTATATGGGGTAGTTAAAATCCCATCCCTTTGCATTGCTTCTTATTCCTTCCCAATTGTTTGCATGTGATATTTGCAGAATTAGGTCCCTTTTCTTTGCATTTGTTATAGCATTTTACCTCTGTCAAATTTGTCGTTCATGTAATTTCACTAACATGTTTGTTGTGCAGGTGCTATAAGAACATATAGCAATGACATTTAATGAATATAATAGGTTGTAGTAACATAAGGAATCAACACTTTATAAGCTCAAACCATAACCAATAACAACAAGATCTCAGCAAACATGTAAGCCATGTCACACATCATCACAATATCAAACAAATGAACAGATCTGATCTCCAATGGTTCGAGGGGTTCCCACCTACTAGTATTATTTAGTTTTTATAATAATGGGCTTTAGCAACACTTTGCGGGTGAAACTTCGTTGACATTTTCAATCATCAACAAACTGGTGACTCCATGGGAAAATTTGTTTCCAACAGATTTAGAACTCATAACTCATGGTTTCACGGACTAAGAACAGTAATATTAGAAGACATAACCAGAATAATTATGCAATAGGGGGAAGTGAGCGGATTTAATGGAAAGATGACCGGGAACTTTGGAATAATTCATGAAAAGTGTTAAGTATGAGGGGCTTACCACTGTATGCATAATATTTTAATTGGAATATGCTCTTAACTTTCAAGAAGGAAAACTTATAGACTTTCTCTTAAGATCTCAATGGATGAAGAAATGGAGAGAAGAAGTGGGAAATAACCAATTCCTTGTAAGACAGCAGTGGAAATATGTAACAATTTCAAGGGTCCTTTAGAGGAGCGTCATAAAATCTGTGTAAGCTTGATTGTTATTAACTAACAATGCTTTGCAGGAGTGTCACTATGGAAAAATTGATCCAACATCCTATTTGACCAAATTGATTAAAAGATAAGAAGAAACCAAATCACGATAGAAGTAAAATTGTAGAAACTAAAACAACAACAATACAAGACAGAAATGAAGCGCAACAAGGAAAAAAAACTTAACTTAGAAAGAAAAAATCAAAGTACTGTAAAGCAAAGAAAAGAAGCACAAAATTTGAAAGTAGAGCTAGGCTACTAGTATACAAAAATCCAATCAACATTAGAACCTTTCACGTTGGTCCCTCGCAATACTTCAAGCGAGGACTGTTAGTGTTGTAGGAGAACCATTGTCTCTATAAATATTTTGAGATATAAGAATTATTATCCAAGATAAAAGCAATTTGGAACGGACCGATCATTTGGAAATCTGATGTAATCATTAGTCCCTTGATACACACAATTTGATCATCAAGATAGAGATGGAGACTGACCAATTCATCGAGAGTCAAGTCCATAGGTTTTTTAAAAGAAGTACATGTATCAAGTAAGCTAAAAAGACGGAATTTGTAAGGCATGGTATCACAATTAGTAATGAAAGTGGTTTTGTGAACATTTTCCCCTTCTACTTTGATTCTCTTGTAACCAAACAGACTGTCAAGTAAGGGTCTTAATTGTGACTCCGCAATCTGTTGCATAAACATTTCCATATTGAGAGGAGGAAAGGAATTTCTTATAATTGCTTTCTTGAAAGTTCGAAGACTAATACGATTTATGATATTATCAGTGGTCCTCGAGGATGATTTCCAAATTGAGAACCATTCAGGGTGGGCTGAAAAAAACATTCCAACCCTTAAGAAATCTCTCAAATGCCTTCGAAAGGGTGCTTCCAGTGCAGAGTTAACAAGTTCTTATTTTTGCCTAGCTAGTTTCATAATATGTTGAACAAGCCTAGGATCAAAACCACGAAGATCCTCATAAAACCAAGCAAAGACCTTTTGAGATTCACCAAGTAGCCTGGTGGACCCCATTTCTTTTCTAACAGAACATTGGACATTTATTTTAACGTCTATTGAAGATTCAGGTATCCTAATGTTTAGGAGGATGGTTTCAACCACCTTATTTTGTAACTCCCTTTTTTTGTGTTTTTCTTTGTTGCCTACAACACTCAATGAAAATGAACTCTCAAGAGGAGTCAAGCCCTTGGGAATCTCATTGTTTTATGTGGATATGATGTCCTCGGGCTTAAGAGGTTCATTTTGAATGACAACACAAATGCTCTCATCGTTAGGGATAGCCTTCCAAGATCCTTCCTTTTCAGAAATTTATGGACAATGTAGAGATCGGAAAGCACAATCAGGCCTGTGAGGTAAGAGTTGCTGAGTAGGAGAGGCTACAAAGACAGCTAACCGATCATCCATTGAATTCAAATCCTTCTTAACATGAGTGATGTTGAAAGATAGAAGGTTTAAGACAAGTGCCCAAACAGTTTGGGAGTATTGTTCCATCATCTTGTCGCTAGGAGAACATGTCTTACGTATCAGGTTCACAACAAGCTCAGAATTTTCGAAAAATGAAAGGTGACTACAACCAATATTAAGGGCGTTCTCAATGCCTAACAATAAAGCTTCGAATTTAGTGGCATTGTTTGAACAAGCAAACTCCAACCTGTATGATAGATTATGACTTTTTCCTGCAAGGGAAACGAAGATAATACCAACCCTGTTACCTTCGTTAGAGTGTGAACCATCAAAGTGAATATTCCATAATTCATCATCTAAATCAATTATTTCCAAAGGAATATTATCCTCTTCAACAAAGATGGAATACACTCCTAGGTATTCTTCGATATAGTTTACGCTAGACTGTGAAACACTCTCTATGTAGGGTGAAATTCTTCCTTCTCTAAGGACTATAATATTCTTACCATTATGAGGAATGGATAAATGTGTCTCGTCGAGTGAGAGGTATCCACCTGTTAGGGATTTCCAATCTCTCCCCAAGATAATAGAGTAGTTTCTTACATGCATGTCAATTACCTGAATGTTGAGGGTTTTCCTTATCTCGGGATGAGGGCACAAAACCAGGGTTACATCCTTAATCTTTCCTATGGTTGTTTTTTGTAGAATATTATAGGAGAGCATGCTTCTGGTGTTTTCATTTGTACAAGACAAGCCTAGATCTTCCATAATAATCTTCGACATGACACTTGGGCCTGAACCACCATCAATGAGGCAACAATGGGCAATCTTATCCATGATCTTTACAGTAATATTAAAAGGGGGGGGATTTATAGGGTATCTAAAGTAATGTACACCTAATTTATCTACAGAATAATCCTCTTCATCTACCTCTTCATAAATATTGGCTACAACAGAAGCTTTTCCTTCCATGAATTGTTTCATATGCATTTGTTGTTCAAGGATGACAACCATGTCTAGGAGGGTTGCATATTCTTTGGTGTTGGCCAATTGATTCAAGATATTGTATTTGGAAGAGGGAAGAGGGGGAGCGATTCCTCGACTTTCATAAATTTTAGGAACCTGGGGCGCAGCAACGGTTGAGGATGAGCTCAGGCTAGAAGAACTGCGAGGAGGATCAAATTTACCCTTGGGAGTATAGGCTTTGTTCCTAGTGTTAATAACCATGACATCCTCTGGCTCTACAAATTCTAGGACAACGATCGTAGCTTCTAGTCTCTTACCAAATATCCTATCTTTGGCACTATTCTTTACCTCACACGTGGTTTCTTTGTAGTGCTCCTCGCAAAAGTATGCACCAACTCTGAGGCAGGATAGCTTTAGGCTGAAAATTTTTTTCAACTAGATTTCTAAAGGGGGGTGCAGAAGAGGATGAAGCTCCAGGGGTGAGAGGGGAGACAGTACCCTTTTGCTCAAATGTCATCATATAATTGTTCATATCTTGTACTAGTTGTAAGAGAGAAAACATGTACGTCTGTCTAACTGATTCTCCCTGAGGAAGGCCAGTTCTTTCAAGTTGTTCTTCATACTCTGAGCAAGTATGTAGATTGGAACTGAGATTATCAATGGTTTTCTCCTCAAGCCTATGACAGTAGGGAGAAGGCAATGAATTGTAGTAATGCATGAAATCAGCTTGGTTCTGAGGGCAGATAAGTTTGGGGATCTAATTGTACAACTTGGTGAAATGCAAGTTGAAAGACTTGATGGTCTCACCATCTTTATAAGTAACGTTATTGTATTCCCTCATCTTCTTAGCGGGTCTTTTGGATTTCCCATAAGTGGATTGGAACCAATAGATTAATGCCTCCCAAGTAGACATGATCTTAGGAGGAAGGTCAAAGAAATTGACTGCAGCCTTCCCTTCCAAGGAATTGACAAACAAGTGCATGAAGGTGTCATTGTCGTTGGCCCCTATGTTATGAAAATCATTAGAAAATGCCACTAGGTGTTCATTAGTACTGACAGTGTTATTTCCTGAAAACTTAAGCAAATTCTCTTTAAACTTCGGAAGTGGGCGAGTAGCAGGTGCTAGGTTAAGAGGAGAGGACACATGCCACGGTGTGGTTGTGGCATCTTCTTCGAACTGAAAAAGCCCATAGTTTTTAATGACTTTGGTGGGGTTTGTATTAGATTGGACCAAGATATGGTGGTTGTACAAGTTGCCAATCACTGATGACAATGAAGATTGGAAATATGGAGCACTTCCAATGCCACCAGATCCACCACTATATTCCATCTTGTGGATGATAGATGAGGGAAAGAAAGACGACCTGGAGGAATCAGATAAAGTTCTCCTTAGAGCACTTTGTTGGGCAAATAATACAACATTTATTCTTCCTATTTCAGCAATAGGACTGATTTCAGGTGACAAGCCTCTTCTTCTTCTATAAGCATGAGAGTCTAAGGAAATGAAAGAAAGTCCAAGGCTCAAAGAAACAAAAGTTTACTGTTGATTTCTAAGTTGTCTACGTCTAGCCTCCAACTATTCTTGAGAACCAATATCTTGTTCAATTTCTTCCCAAGCATGGTTAAGTCTGGCACGGGTATTGGCAGTGTCTAGAATGGTGTTAAATAGGTTCAAAACAATGTTGGTCTGTTCTTGAAGACTGGGCTCGATATTGGGTTGCCTTGCAATAGGAACAATCATAAATAGTAAAACAATCAAAGAATCAAATTCAGAAAAGAAAGATGTATCGATGAAAATCGAATATAAATATTAACCGGAGAGATATTGAAGATCTCCCCAGTATGGTCGCCAAATAAATGTTGAGGAAAAGATATGAAATAATCTTACTCAAGCATTTTCAAACTTTACTTGCCTAAAGAAAAGTAGATGGGAATATCACCCTATGTTTATAGCCAACAAAAATAACATCCTAACTCACAAGTATTAATTACGAGTGCTTAGGCTAGTCTTTTATCAACAAAAGGCTTGCTGGAAATTCACTTTTTATGTAAGTTTATGAATATAACAGTTGCTGAAATAAGTGTAAGAACATAAGTAAAGACACCAAGATGATAATCAAGACAGATGAGACATAAAGAAATCATTTATTTCATTCCAATTCACTAAAGAGTCATTTTCTTTACAAAATCTCATACAAAAATCTTGGACCAAAGTTAAACTTAGACATCCCCAATGGAACATACAAAAGGACCTTTGACAGAAAACCAAAACTAAACTCTAAAAGTTGGATCAACTTGCCACAGATTGTTGCCCACTCGACTCTGCACAATAGCCTTTATCAGTCATGAAGATTAATTCACAAGCAGACAAGTCTACACAGACTATCAAAGATAGATCAACACCTATGAAAAAACAAGTGTCTAAATGATTTGATTCATCCCTTAATATTGTTGTCTACAATAAGAACTTGCTATCACAAAATAGAATTAGGCTTTGATGAATATATGAATGAATGAAAACTGAACTATCTCAACATAAACTCAAAGGGAAAACCTTAGCATGCTTTTGCTTTTATCCTCCCTTTCTTCTTTCTTTTAACAAATTAGAATTGGTTGAAGTAGTTGAACCAACTCATTAGTTAAGTTAATTAAAGACTCCACCAACTTTAGTTAGGGGGGAGAGTAATAATTATAATTAAGGGTCATAATTAAATAATAACTAGTAGGTGGGACCCCTTGTAACTCCATTTGGTTCATAACAATCATAACATAACCATTAGTTAAGCAAAAGACACATCATTGTGCATCCCATCAACATATTCACTTTTGGCAATTAAACTCATGAAATTTGAAATTATTTCAAAAATAGTTCTCATATATCCAAAATAAACATGTTGTCCCAAGCTCCCCAAAGTCAACTATCATAAAACAATAGATATAATAAAAACTTAGAAACCATATTTCCTTCCTTGATTGCTACTGTCACCTCTTGATTTTCCTTAATTTGCCTTTGGCTGTGTAGAGCCTTTAGGCCTAAGTTCATTGATCACGTGGGAACAATCGTACCTCAAATTCATCTGGGAAGACACAAATTTGTCAGAGCCATTGGAGGGTGATGAAAGGGCAACAATGGCTTTTCCTTTATCAAGTGCATGGTGTGCCTCAGTTTTCAATCTCTTTCTAGCATGGGAGGATTGCACTGGCGAGTGGTCAGGGGAAGCTTGTGCAATGGGGTTAATAGGTGGAGGAGCATGCAAAGACAATTTGGGCTAGCCACGATGTTGGGATACTGTCAGGTGGACAACCTCCTTCCATCCATAATTTTCAGGGACCTCGGGTTGTAATGAGACATGAGGAGGTACAGGGATATCAGGTGCTTGTGGGGCTTGAAAAGGAGGCCTTTCAAGCCTAGGTTGGACTATTCCCTGCCCAATCCAATTGAAGAATATGACATGAAACAATTGTCCAAGCTCTTGTGAATCAGCGTCAAAATGTATGGAGAACCTGGGCCTTCTTGGGCTTTGGTTCCAGCTACCTCTTCCTGTGTTTCCTCGGCCATGGATACCTCAACTAAAAAAAACTCATCCTGCATGCATGATCAATTAGCAAATAATCTTTTAAATAACCATACATGACAACTCTTAAAAATATGAAATAGATTCGGCTCATAAATGTATCAGACTCATGCAATCCAATTCATACAAATTGTTTTATTGTTAATCAACAAGCAGGGGGGTGAAAAAGGGTTTTGGTATATGTGATGGGTTCGTATTGAGTGAAAATATGATATAATGAAAGCGGAGAAGACATGGTCACTTCTCAATGACAACAACAATCAACTGTAAAGCAAACCAATAAAACCTCGTTGCAATCCACACAAGACATTGCCACTTTCATCCACTTTAACACAGAAATTCTCTTGACTGTAATCAATCTCAGAACAGGGAGTGAAAAAATGAATATGGGAGGTGGAAGGGTTTGTAATTAGCGGAAAGTGAAATAATGGAAGCGGAGGAGAACGATTACTGTTCATGAAATTAATCAAGTGATCCATAAAACATTCTGCAATAAGAATAGATGCACTAACCAACAATCATCATGACCAATAACCATTACTATGTACTTAACTAGTTCACTGTCCAATAATCAAATATTGAACACAGTGCCATCACAAGAAAGTATGTATTCCACACAATTTTTAATAGGTTTTGTTCCCTTCATTCACACTCTCTGCATTTTATATCAATTTATGAACAACACCCATTTCCAATCTGTAACTATCAAAATCAATCACTGCCCATGCATTTCTTCAATCTACCATAATACTCAAAAGTCATGTTTTCAAATTAACAATGAAGTCATTATCACTGCAATCGGACCCATCATTTAAATGCAATGACATTCGTTGAACATATATAAAAATAACCAAAATAATAAAGACCGAAATGCCACACCTGAATTGACAATTAAACATACAACCCACAGTCACCATTTAGACCCAACTTATGCACAAGGTAATTCACCTAGGCAATGTAACTCTGCCACTATAAAAAAAAACAATTCAATGTGGCTTAAAGAGATGGGCCACCCATCCAACATGAAAAAGTCTCAACAACATGCCCTTTATAACAAATGATCGATAAGCATGATTAAAACTCTCTGAAACCCAAGCTATCCATATGATACACAGTGCACAAAAATCCAAAAAAAACATGATGCGATATTTCCATTTTATAGAACCAAACACACAGTCATGAAAATAGCTCAATTCGTTGTTGAGTCATCAACCCAACACAGTATTACTTCGATTTAGTCCAACTGTGATCAACTATGTTATGCAATTTCAGGCTTAAACAATCAAACAATCATAAGGATATAGTTCCCAAAGTCATCCGGTTCAATAATCGTTTGGTCCCAAAAGAAAACCACAGTTACCACGACCATTGTTTATTTTGCAAACACACAATGTGACATGAGCAACGTCAAGCATTTTCACCAATTCTAGCTAAACATTCAAATAATCATCATTGCAAATACCAGTGACTGTGTATCTACCAAACAACTCGTCACTGTCCTAAAAAATCAACAACCTAACAAGCTATGGCAATTATGCATCCCATAGAATCGGGGCAGAGGCCCTTTACATTAACAATATTGAGCTATCAACATAAGGAGAGTAACTCTATGCTTTGAAAGTGCAACTGGTAATGTAGGGTTTACCACTATTATAACTGAGCCCGCGACTATATACCAACCAACACTACTTTCATACGACCAACTGGGCGAGCCTATTCTCAAAATAGTCAACAATTATACAACCATCCAGCAAAAACCGAGTCGTAAAACAACAGGTCATGTTGGTCTTCTTGAACAATTTCCAAACTGGAGGGCCAAGGTTGTTCCATAGTCAACATGGGGAGAGCAGAGCCACTCTTTGTAATGGAAAAAACTCCAAGGCCACAGTGCATACATGACGAACCATGACTCATTTGTGGTCGGGAAAAAATCCATGACAAGGGCCATAACTGAAAGGTAGGGCTCTATTTTGGCCTGGCAAAGGTTATCTAATGCACGCAGGGTATAACCCTCATGCTCTTCAGTCAACAATCACAGTACAGAGGTGAATATAGGGCCGAGTAAGAACAGGAAAAACTCGCTTCGTGACCCTTAGTCGTGAAAACCACCAATGTCGGAGTGAACAAAACACAGTGGTGCAGGATGCCCTTAACCATTAAACCCAAAAGCCAAAGACTAGATTTAGCAACAATGTGTACCCGAGAAAAAACAAAAACCCTCCACTTAAACCAACAATAATAACAGAGAGTTATCACCCATGATGATTAATAATCTTTACAAATTCAATATCATTGCAGGAGGAACCATCCAACAATAACCAAATTTCACACAGTTGTAACACTCAGGAAAACACAACCCAATACAACTAAGCTAGTAATCATTTCATAACCAGAGAAGAGTCATGAATGGCCAAAAAAATACATACCTATGATCGAATTCCTTAAAACGAGAGTTGGCCAAGTGGTTCCTTCCTGCTAAGAATCAGAGCATAACCACAACAACAAGACCAAACAATAGCTCAACTAGGGTGGCGGCTAACGAGAGGAGTAAAGGTGACGTGCAGTAAATGCACGTCGCCTCCACCCGCAATTCATTAACTCAATAGTACATGCCAACGAGCCCTCCATTAACACCATTAATCATCCCATGCATCTAGACCATCACCACATTAAAAACCAATAGACCATACCAGCTTTCTAACTTATGCCATAGCATAATCCAAGTTCCATATAAAAAATTTCATAACCATTAGCACTATGACATTGCCAAATGTGCCACCAACATTCCATGCCATATGTGTATTAAACATATAACTCAATAAAATCGTATAATCATCACTTTGTTAGCTAGGATCTAACCATAATCGTTAATACTTTTATGCATGTAGTATAGTATATGGGGTAGTTAAAATCCCATCCCTTTGCATTGTTTCTTATTCCTTCCCAATTGTTTGCATGTGGTATTTGTAGAATTAGGTCCATTTTCTTTGCATTTGTTATAGCATTCTGCCTCTCTCAAATTTGTCCTTCATTTAATTTCACTCACATGTTTTTTCTGCAGGTGCAATAAGAAAAGATGGCAATGACATTTAATGAATAGCATAGGTTGTAGTAACATAAGGAATCAACACTTTATAAGCTCAAATCATAACCAATGACAACAAGATCTCAACAAACATGTAATTCATGTCACACATCATCACAACATCAAAAAAATGAATAGATCTGATCTCCAATGGTTCGAGGGGGTCCCACCTACTAGTATTATTTAGTTTTTATAATAATGGGCTTTAGCAACACTTTGTGGGCGAAACTTCGTTGACGTTTTCAATCGTCAACACCCTTTACATAACAATTAGGGTTACAGGCAGGTCTGACTCTTGAACAATATATAGCAAAGGATATGATACACCCACTGGTGCTCATCCACTAGGGGCACATCCATAGGGATGTCATATCTCTGGTTCACTGCATTACACAGAAGAACCAGATCTTCACACATTCACATATGCTCATCCACTGGCATGTCCACTATACAGATCTTCTTTCCCACTACCTCACACAGGAGAATCATCTAGAGTCTTCTCGACAACTCTACTTCTCAAAGGAGGCTAATACATCATCTTCATTTATGTTCACATGACGATGCACCCAACACTTTGGAGTTTCACACATTCACCTTGTGCTCAGCCACATGCACGTCTAACTCAACAGATCTCATTTCCCACTGGATAATCATTTGGATTTCTTGTCAACTCTTTGAATGGAGGAGGTCATCTCTACATTCCTAGCTCAGTCTCAGGAAGGAACCACGTACCCTTCTTCGGGGCTTTCTCTCAGGTTTTTAATCTAAGAGAAAGACTCACATAGCTGCAATGATCCACATCTCACAGGTTTGTAAGCTAGAGAATGTCTCACATAGTTGCAATCATCAACACTCCCTCTCAACTAGGGAGGAATTCTTCATCATGTCAAGTCTCACACGGATGTACTCTAAATTTTGTCTTGGCTGGATTCATCAATACTCCCTCTCAACTAAGAAGGCACTCTTCACCAAATTGGTTTGGTGAAGATGTTTGTAATTTTCTCGTGTGCAGTAAGGTACTACATGTGTATGATTTTCTTATGCATCATATCTCTGATATAAGAATGTTTCATCTCATCGTGTTTTGATCCATTAGGAAACATTGGGTTCTCAAGGAGATTTATACACAGCTTTTGGTTATCATCATAGGGTCCATCTCATGATAAAGTAAATCTATCAGAAGTTTGTGAAGCCATACTGCTTCGCACACTCAATGGTACATACTCTGCTTCTGTGGTATTCAAGACCACAGAGATTTTGTTTCCTATTGTATCAAGAAACTATGGCAAAATCCATGTTAGAACATCAATTGGATGTGCTCTTCAGGTACATTGTACTTTCTACTCAATCTGAATTGGCATATCCTGCAAACTCAAGTTCACACTGGAGGCATATCTCAAGACATATCAAAATGTGCCTCGTATATATCTTAATACATGTTTTGTTGTTGTCTAGTGAGTATGTCTCGGTTGACTCATGAAATGACTAAGCACATTCACTGCATGGAATGAATCAAGTCTGGTGTTAACCAGATACATCAGTGATCCAATCAGTTGTGGATCAATCTCGTTTGAATCATTATCAATATTATTCTTTAAATCCATCACCGTGGATTTTGCATTTTGTCATACTGAACTTCTTTAATATTTTCACTGTATATTTTCCTTGACTCAGGAAAATCTTATCAGTCCTCTATCATACTTCTTGTCCCAAGAAGTAGTTCATCATACTCAGATTCTTCATCTCGAATTCAAAATTCAAGGATTACTTGTATCCAACAATAAGGCTTCCTGAATAAGTCATCAAAATCGAGCTCTTGTCACCAACACTGTAATGATATAGGTTTGGATCAGCAACACGCTTATTGAAATCCAAACTCATCAAGAATCTATCTATCTAATATAGTTTCCAACTCATGGATGGTAGTACAGATGGAAGTGTATCACATTTACTAGATCAAGTGTCTCATCATAGAAAACTCCCTCTATTTGTGAGAAACCTCTGGCTATAGATCTCGTTTTGTATTTCTCGACACTTCCATTAGCTGCATGTTTGATCTTATAGATTCACTTGGAAGTTACCACGGACTTCCCTTATGGTCCCTGAATAATTTCTTATACATCATTATTTAAGATATGTTGGTATTATTCTATTATGGCATCTTTCCATACATATTCTCATGTTGCTTCTCTAATACAAGGAGGCTCAACATCAATGAAGTGGCTCATGACTGAAGGATAGCTTGAAAATCTTTTTTTCTTTCTTGGGATGTGCCTTGAGAGGCTTGTATGTTTCTCTGCCTCTTGCAGAGTGAGTTTAGGTAGCCCTTTTATGCCCTATTGCAATATCTATAAACATATCAACTGGAGCAACTGGATCAACTGTAATAATGTATGTCTCCCTCTCAACTATTGAAGGGGGAGAAGGAATTGTCTCACTGTTAATCTCCATCTGAGATTCTATGGATCTTTGAAAATATATCTCTTCTTCAAGGGAAACATCTTTGCTTGTCTCAATCTATGTCTAACCAGGGATGTCGATCTAGAATGTCTTTGAAGATTCACTGTATCATTTCTTTCTAAAGGATATAGCTTGGACTTCTTCTCTTTGGATACATGAAAATACATCGGGCACCCAAATATCCTGAAGTGTTCAATCTCAGGCTTCACTCTGGTGAAGGCTTCTTCAGGAGTTTATGTTTTTTCAAAGTCTGGTGAAGACTTGTTCTGAACATATATTGTCTCATGCATGCTTTTTCCCATAGAATCATAGAAAGATTCTAATCATGTATTATTTCATTGGTTTCCCCAATGATCGTTCTATTCTTCCTCTTTCTCAAATAGTTTTGACTCCCTCTGAGTCAAGTGACTCCCTCTTAAGGATAAACATCTTCCTTTGTTCTTAATCTGTCTGGAACAAGAAGAAAAGAGGAACCAAAACAAGAATATCTCCTAAAGGATAATAATGAGTACATCTCTAGAATCAAAACAATTTAAGGATTGTTGTCACAGTTACAACCCCTACTTGTAATGTAGAAAAATTTAGAAATATAGATTATAAGAATGACAATTACAACAATCAAACCTGGAGTCTTCACTTCCAATGTGTTGTTCCTCTGAATGCATTGAGATCCCTCTGGATCCATGACTTCAAAAAAGGTTCCTTCCTCCTGCAATTATTCTTATGACAATGATACAAATAATATATATACAAATGCATACATGAGGGTGTTGATATGATTTCTCCAATGGCAGTTGGTTGATCTCTATCCTCTAAATATTCATGAAGAAGGTAGTCATAGTGTCACCCTTTTGTGTTACCCACAATAATTCTTCCTCTGAGTCTTGTATTCCAAGAACTTGAATTTGCTTGATCCATCAAGCTTATCTTCCACCATAGTTTTAGATTCTTCACAAACCCTTGTCAATTGGGATAGAAAACCTAACGGCTAGGCTAGGCTATCATTTTTAGGTTTTATTGGACTTATGATTGCTAACAATAAGCCTTTGAAATATAGAATAACATTGGTGAGCTAAAGAGATCCTTCGATGAGTTGTAGAAACCCTAATTCTGAAATTTCTACAGAAATTAGCAAAACCCTAGAAACCCTAGGGCCAAAAAGTCAGAATGCTTGAAAATGCAATTTGAAGCTTGTTGGAGGTGCGTTGAAGGAGGTCGTACACTCGTATGCACTTTTTAGCCCCAACTTCCAAGTGACAAGTATTGAAACTCCTCAAAGGGGTAGGTCGTACAAAATTTCTGGAAACCCTAGGAGGGTCGTATGGTTTTGCAAAAGAGAGAGAGGGGACTTGGTAGATGCTTGTGCAATGGGTTCTTTCAAGACCTATGCTCTGATTCCATGTTGATTTTTCAATAAGATAGGTTAAGCATGAAGTTTATTCCATTTTATCATTTTACCATAACCATAAATGTTGCAGTAACCAGGATCACAAGAAGAAGCACCATGCACAAGAACACAAGAAGTATCCTGGGAAACCCTTCTCAACAAGGGAAGAAAACCCAACCAAATCCTTTGCTATATTCTTCAAGAGAAAGACCTTCACCACCAAGATAAAACCTAGCACACAAGAGGGTGCTCAAACCCTAGAACTCTAGCACCCAAGAGAGGTGCGCACTTTTCCCAAAGAAGTGTACTTTCTGAAATTTCCAAACTCACATGAAAGATATATTTCCTCAATGGGGAATTTACTTTTACTTATACTAACCTAAACCTATCAACAGAATTTTATATTGGCACAACAGGGTCGCCTCCCTTAGCTTATAATATAATAATAATAATTATTATTATTATTAATATTAACCAACTTAATTATCTTTTACATTTATTATTAATCACATTAAGGTGGGGCTGACATGTACCCTTTACATAACAATTAGGGTTACAGGCAGGTCTAGCTCTTGAACAATATATAGGCAAAGGATCTTATACACCCACTAGTGCTCATCCACTAGGGGAACATCCATAGGGATGTCATATCTCTGGTTCAATGCATTACACAGAAGAACTATATCTTCACACGTTCACATGTGCTCATCCACAGGCACGTCCACTCTACAGATCTTATTTCCCACTACCTCACACAGGAGAATCATCTGGATTCTTCTCGTCAACTCTATTTCTCAGAGGAGGCTAATAAATCATCTTCATTTATGTTCACATGATGATGCACCCAACACTTTGGGATTCCACACATTCACATTGTGCTCAGCCACAAGCACGTCTAACTCAACAGATCGCTTTTCCCACTGGATAATCATTTGGAGTTTTTCTCAACTCTTTGAATGGAGGAGGTCATCTATACATTCCTAGATTTGTCTCAGGCAGGAACCATGTACCCTTCTTAGGGGATTTCTCTCAGGTTTGTAAGCTGAGAGAAAGACTGACATAGCTGCAATGATCCACATCTCATAGGTTTTAAGCTAGAGAATGTCTCACATAGCTGCAATCATCAACAGTAATCACTTGGGGTGGTGATATCATCCTTGGCTCATATATGATACAGTAAATGAAAATAAACAAGCATATATACAATGGAAATACAACTACTCTAGCATGAAATGAAGATGGTATATACAATGAATGCAAATGCCTACCTACTTATATGTACTTACCTGTGAATTCAAGTCTCTACCCCCTGATGGGGTTTGAGGAGGTTCCCGCTAACTAGTAATGGGCACCTTCTTCCTTCCAATGTAGACAAATAGTAGGCATCAACGATTGACTTTCTTCCAATTTTGAAGGGTCCAAGCCAAAATTGTACACTTCCCTTGACATTAGTAGCCTCTCCCTTCTTTGTGTCCCACATCTAGACTGTTTCCCTCTTTGTAATCCTTGGTTTTGAACTTGGTTGTTTCTTGCACAACCCTAGTGTACTCTCTTGAGGGAGGAGGATGGGACTCTGCTGGGAAAACTTCTTGCCGGGACAGTTGGATCAGTATGTTATCTTCTGTTGGACAACTAAGAGGGAGGGGTGAATAAGTTGTTACCGTGCTTAAACAATTATGCGTCTTTTGAACTCTTTGCAGAAACACTGAATGATGTTCACAATAATGCAGGGAAATAAATAATGGCAGTTTTAGCATCATTCACATATATGAGAAACACAGAGACAGATATTTCCTGAGGAAACCCATACAGGGTAAAAACCTCTTTTTCTTTATATGATAACTAATAGTTACATTCTTTACAGTATCATACATATGAGCACCAACTCATAATGAGGCTACAACCTCAGTTTTGCAAGCTGCAACTTGCTGAGAGCACCAACTCTCTGTTTTCTATAGCACCCACTAGAAGGAAGCACCAACTCCCTGGTTTCTCTAGCACCAACTCCTTGGTTTCTCTAGCACCAACTAGAAGGAAGCACCAACTCCCTATGTTCCAGCACCAACTGGATGGAAGCACCAACTTCCAATTATACAGACACCAACCTGTATAACAGAGAACAAGAGTTCTCCCTTGCACCACCCTGCCACCTTGGTTTCTTTGGCTGCAACCAGATGGAAGCTACAACTCCCTGTGTTCAAGCACCCACGTGTTCCTAGATGACGTGGTATGCTGACATGAGTCGAATCGATGGTCCAGATCACATCATGATCTGACGGCAGCGATTAAATTGCAATATCTCATATCGTGATTTCAGGATTCCTGTGGTTATTATTCTTTGACCTCTTCAACTCTCGATCCGCGAAACTCCGAAATGTACTGAGATTAACGGTCCAGATCAGACCTTGATTTAATGGCTGCGATTAAATCACGATTTCGCAATTCATGAATCTAGAGATGAGACATCTCGACTCTCCAAGTCATGATCCCCAATACCCTGAAATGGCATGGGATCAACGGTCCTGATTAGAGCTTGATTCAACGGCTGCGATTGAATCGCAATTTCGCATATCGCGAAATTGGCATTCTTGTTGCATTGTTTACTTGCCTCTCCATGTTGTGATCCCAAAAACTCCGATATGGACTGGGATCAACGGTCCAGATTCAACCTCGATCTGACATCTCAGATTAAGTCACGATTTCTCATATCGCGATTACTCCCGCTTCTCCTTGTTATACTTTAAAAGGTGTGCAGGTTCTCCTTGATCCAACAATGGTCAGGTCCTGCGCTTGGATCTAACGTCTGAGATCTATCCTCCTATTCAGCGCTCTTCTTGTCTATATTCTGATCTGACAGCCCTCTTTCTTTCGGGAATTTTGAATGAGATCCAATGATCAGAAATGCTTCTCGGCCTTCGATCATTTTATCAATGTTGCGTTGCCTTCGGTCATTCGATCTTCCTGGACTTATCTTCTATTTTCCTATTGATCATCGCTACTATACTCAAGCCATCATTACTGTTGTACTTTCCATCAATGACAAGCATATGCTGCCTATTAAACATTTTCCAACAATCTCCCCCTTTGGCATTGATGGCAACTAAGGCACCCAAATTCTTTTCTCCCCCTTTGACATCAATGTCAAAGAAGAGGCATGCTCCCCCTGAACTATTGCAGTAATTTTAGGAGGCATTAGATATTCAAACAATACAAATCTCCCCCTAACAAGATGGACTCTTTTAGGTGTGAAACGAAATGACACCCAGCTTCTGTCTGAGATATTCAAACAGTGTCTTGGCTAGGGGCTTGGTAAAGATGTCTGCAATTTGTTCTGTAGTGGGAATGTAATGGACCTGAACAATCTGATTGGTCACCTGCTCTCTCAGAAAATGATATTTTATGGGAATATGTTTTGTCTTGGAGTGGAAGACAGGATTTTTAGACACACTGATGGCACTAGTGTTATCACAATGAATTGGGATCGGTGTAGTTTCATTGTCTCTTTCAAATACTTGAATATCCTTTTGATAGCTTGCAAATGACTATGTTTAGTTGCAGCCTGATATCTTCCTACCATTCCTACAACATGCATTATGTCTGGGCAAGATGTTGTGATGTATAGCAGGCTTCCTATCATTGATCGATATGAGCTTTAATCAACATCAGGTGAATCATCATACTTGCTTAGTTTACATCTAGTTACCATAGGTGTACCCACAGGTTTAGAATCTTCCATTTGAAACCTTTTCAACATTTCTCTTAGGTATTTTTCTTGAGAAATGAACATCCCTTCGGGCCTCTGAGTAATTT
>ML786257.1:415424-443660 GCA_009831015.1 Picea engelmannii | reverse complement strand
CTAAATTCTAGTTTGTCATCCTTATTAGCTAGCACAACTGGCTTTACATAACCAGTATCTACCACATCCCAGACATCTGCACCTAAATCCATTATGTAGGTTCTCATTCTAACTTTCCAAAAGGCAAAGTTTGTTCCATTGAATAGAGGGGCCTTATTGGTTGAATTTCCTTCATGGCTTGACATGTTTAAGATCTAGGATCTACCTTTAGATAAAAGGGGCCGGCTCTGATACCAATTGTTGGACAACTGAGAGGGGGGGGGGTGAATCAGTTGTTACCGTGCTTAAACAATTATGCTTCTTTTGAAATCTTTGCAGAAACAATGATATCCATGCATGCATGTAGATATCCACAACTAAACTAGCTAAGCAATGAAGTAAAAGACAAAAAATAAAACTAACTAAAACTTGGAAAGAAAAACTGAAATGAAAGGAATGCAAGCCACGTGGACACACTCCTTTGAGCTTGCTTACCGTGATTTGGATTGAAAGAGAAAGAAGAGAACAGTTACCACTTTGAAAGGAGGTACTTGGAGGTGAGTTGTGCTTGAAAATGGGCAGCATGTACCCTTAACCCGGTGAGAACCTGCAAAATCAACAAGTTATTGCTTGCTTATTTGTGTTGCAACACACTCAAATGTTAAGGAAATTTTCTGTTTTTCAACAGGAGTTTCCCGCATGTAAAACCAGAAATATATATGAGTTTATTGACCTTTAAGCAAGTTAGCACCCAAAATATGAAGATGATAAGAAGAGAAAGATGAACAAAAACAACTTGTGAAGTTTTAGTAGATGATGAGGGTAGATTTGTGCTTGAACCTATCCCAACAACTCCTTTTCAAGGTAACCTTCAAACTTCAAATAAACTGTGAGATCAAGTAGATAATGGAATGCATGCATTAATAACACAATAAAGTTAGTATTATAAATGAATACAATGCATATAGGCCAACAATCATAAATTTACTAAACCCAACTTAAGCAAACAAAGTTTTACTTAAGAAATGCTACTTAATGATCACAATAATATTGAAAGCAATGAGCAATATCACCTCGCAAATATATGGAACATGTAGACACAGTGAAATACTCCCCGATTCCTCCAAAGCAATTCTTTATTATCTAATGGAACAGGTTGTAGCAACAAATTTGCTCCAAGCTCTTCAAGAACAAGTGAACCAAAGCAAGATGACAATAATGAGAGGGAGATGGAGAGAATTTGGTAGCATAACAATACTGTAAAGAATGGTGAAGAATGAATGAGGGAGAGGTTTCTTAAATAGTATAAGAGACCCAAGACACCCCTCTTGGATCTTTGACAAATATAAAAAATTCAAGCAAAGAGACAACTCAAACCAATGAGGGCGTGAGATTTTAGGTTGAGTGATAAATGACAAGAAAGGAGAGTAGAGGGTGATTTTTCCTCCAAGTGAAGGCGCATTGGTCAAGGAGGAGGCCCACGCTTTCCTTCAAAGCAATTTCCACTTTTTAATGTGATGTTTCTACTTTATTCAAGAAAGAAAGCACAAGTTTCCAAGAGGAGCGTGAGGATTGGGTGAGGGTGTGGAGGAATGTGTCAAAAACACTCCTAAATGGCATGTGTGAGGTGTACGAGGGGCGCACCTCATCAAGGAGGGGCCCACGACTCACTTTAAATGAGTTTCCAAACTTTTAAAAGGAGCGGGGGTGCAAATCCCAAGGGGGAAATAATTAATAGGTGGGTAAATGAGGTGGGTAATGGTTAAGAAATGGTTGGGGTAGGTTAGGAGGGTTTCTCTCATCATTATCCATCATTAATTTAACTCAATTTTCCATTAGTTACAAAATTGACATTTTCCCATGTCTTGGGTTTAACAATTAAAATTTCTTTTATCTGACTAATACTCCAAAGTGGACAAAACCCTAGAAAAAATTGTTCGACTGAGTTGAAACTTGGTCCAAGGGTGTAGGGGGTCTCATTCTATTTCTTTTGAGTACAAATACCCCTATCAAAATCCCAGGGACCTAGCTTTTACAATTTTTCATCATAATTAATTAATTAAAATCCCAACCTTAGGAAATTTTAATTAATTAAAAAAACCTCTCTAGACTCAACTAAAAATAATGAAACTTTTTGTGCTATCTTACTTGGTCATTTACATAATTCCTAAGCACTATCTAATAGAGAATGACTTCATTAGAAAACCTTTCACTACTTTGAACGATTTATTGCTAGTGGGAGAGAAAAACTCAAGGGAAATTAATAAGGCTGTTAGGCCAGATTAATATCCTGAGGATAAAAAAAACTCAGTGAAAGGGACTCTCCTAATGAAAAAATCCTAAGATAATTGACCTAACTATGATCCATGCAGACCTATTACATTATTAACCCACGTAGAGGTGTGGAAATCCCGCTTACAAAACTGTGTGTTGTAGCAAAAAAAATCCCTGTAGAACCAAATAGTCTTTGACTTGTTTGCATTTGATGATGCATATCTTCATGGTACATGGAGTTTACCCGCTAGTTGAATAGGCGGTCAACATGGCCTTGCCATCGCAACAACCTAACACATTTTGCTTCATTTAAGTCGTCATATACTTCATCTTTGAGCGAAAGAAGGAGGAAAACTACTAGGGCCTATGGTTACCTACTTCTTAGTAGCCATTTCCCCCTAGGGTTTGGTAATTGAAGCCTTGGGTTACCAACACGTCAATTATTGACCCTCTTGTCTTTAGCTCTCTTATTATCATTTGTTCCTTAAAGATTTGTTGCTTCCTAGAAGAATCCATTTTCCCTAAAAGCACTAATCTAAGCCTTGCTATTGAGTGATTGACAAAAACCACCATAAAAACCTTTACCTTGAGCTATCTACTAACTACTTCTAACTTTAGAATAGTCTAATCTACTAAACTATTTGCTACTTTTACAAAACTAAGATAAAACCATCTATTGCAACACTAAAAGAACCTAAAAGCAATAGAGAAAGTTGATTAATACATTGCCTAATGAGCTTCTAACAAATGCTAGTATTTTGGTATTGATTAGAAATTATTCTTGGTCATTTTGAAGCCATTTTAAGGAACTTATTGTGAAGCTATTGTCTTATAAACATTGCTGCTAAAAATTTCTGTTTTCTTCACCATATATCAGCTATTTCTTTTATTGATAAAGTCCATGGTTTTATGAAGTACTAACAACAAGTTGTACTTGCAAAATATATCTTTTCTTGTTGCTTTGTTTTGGGCAGGTACATCCTAATTCTTTATTACTTCATTGGTTAAAACCCCGAGACTTTCTGATCAGTGTGACTTGTGAGAGGAGACATTTTCATATACATTTTTACCTTTGTCTTCTCAAACCCCCAGGTCACTGGGGACGTCTCCCCTGGGCCTTCAACCCTAAATAGAAAGAGGCATCCTATTGAGGTGACAGTGATAGGATAACCTCCTGTTACGCCAATTTGCCTTCCATTAATCTTTCCTTTGGATCAAAGTACAAATTTTGTGATAACATTTTGGCACCGTTGTCGGGGAACACTGAGTCAATTCTCCTTAAGATGACACTTTTTGGTAAGCCTTTCCTCAATATCCTTTACTTTTCAAAGATTACCAAGCGACTCCACTGAGGGTGATCCCGTCATCCCTTTGATAGGTTCAAGAAAACTATCTAGTGACTCCACAAACCATAGGGAGGTACACCAACCCTCCCCAGTCCTTTATAAGAAAGCCTCCTTGAAACTCTCCTGTAGTAAAATCACTATTTGGAGGCAATCTTCCATTAAACACAATGTCTAGCACAAGAACTCAGACTGTCAATCTGTTGTCGTCCTTATACACACTTGCAAACATGAGCTAAGTCCAACTCATTTAGTGTGTCCTTGGAGGCACAATTCCTAGGTTCAAAGCCCACTGTCACCTTGACTTGAACCTCTTTCGTCTAGGCATACTCCTAGGGAAGACAAGGGGGGTAGACATTAGTTACTATGTGAAGTTAAGAAGTTAATTTCTAGGAGTTGGTTTTAAATAGTTAATGGTTTGGGGGAATCTAGCCTATATGAGAGGCAAACAATGCAAAGTGCAACTATTCAAATGCAAAGGCAAACCCTTTTCCTAAGACAACTAAAGATTAGTGCCTAAGGTTGGGCAAGGGGTCAACTAAAGTTAAAGGAGATTAGACTTTACAAAGAGTTACAACAAGATTACAAAAGAATGAAATTAGAGCTAGATACAACTAAAAGAGATAACAATTATCTACAAATCTAAGAATGCTAAAGATACAACAAGTGTACACTTATGGACAATAAAAGAAACAAACACTAACTTGATTACTTGATTGTGCAGGGAAATAAAGATGGCTTAAAGGAAAATATCACATCAACACATCAAGCCTGCAAACCCAAACATAGAGTGCCTCCACAAGATGCGCAACTCTAAGGGGATGTTTCAATGGCATACACAAGTACACAACACAAAACCAAACAATGAGGTTGCCTCCAAAGGATGTGCAACTTCAAGGGATTAATCCAATAAACCAACACAACTTAAAACTGAAAATTGAAAGGCTCAAAAGAATCCTCCAAGGGAAAGGGTGAAACTCTAAATCACTTAGTTAACACAATCCAGACAAAGAAAATAACCAAAGACAATGGTCATCCAAGATTTTCAAATTGCTAGACATGACAACTATACCGGGCTACCCTAGGCAAATGCCCCCTAAGTATGAAAAATGGTTGCCCAAATTTACTGGAAATGATGTAATCAGTGCCAAAGATCACATGAGAAATTTTTGGGCCTTCTTCCAGCTTCATCCCATCAGTGATGATGCTGAAGATTTAGCTATGAAATTTTTTTCTGCTACCCTCCATGATGGCGCTAGGCGTTGGTACAATGGTCTACCTGATGCTAGTATTAAAACCATGGATAGGTTAGAGGAAATATTCCTCAAACGATGGAGTGTCAAGGAAGACCCCAACATGTTGCTGATAAGACTGAATAACCTCGTGAAACAAGAGAATTAAACCGTTAGAGAATTCCATGACAAGTTTGAAACCTTGTTGCAAAAGATCCCTGTGAGTCATCATCCTTTTGAGAGTTTCCTTCTTTTCCTTCATACCAAATCCTTTACAGGTCAGCTAGGGTATCTCCTCAGAGATAAAAACCCTCAAGAAATCCAATAAGCCCAATAGTTATCTACAAGGATCGAGAACAACCTTTCATCATCCAAAGTCAAGCCTTTCTCAGCCCCAAGAGTTAGAATGGACACTAAACCTAAGATAGTCCACAATGTTGAGCCTACCTCAAACATTAGTGCTAGCTTGGATAAGTTACAACTGACTGTAAATGGCATGGTAAAAACCCAAGAGCTAATGATGAATAGGATTGTCAACCTAGAAAGGACTCAACAACAATCCCCTATGGTTCCTTACAAGGGTCAGTTCCAGAAGGGGAACCAAGTTTTCAAACTAAAGAATGATCAAGAGGTTCCAAATAATTTATCCCTTGCAAACATAATATATGAAAACTCTTGGTGTCTGCAATGAAGTGAGTCACACTAGGAGCATGAGTGCCCTTTTAATAAAGGAAACTATGACCAAGTGAACATAATGGACCATACCATCGAGGATCCTGTAATTTGTATTAATATTACTCCCGAGGAACATCAAGAAGGCATGAAAGAAGCAACCAGGAAGGCTAGGATGGAGGTGATAAACAACCTTGACCAAGAATCAAAAGAAAAGTTGAAGAAACAAGAATTCCAAGTATATATTAGACAAAAGAAAATGAACCAACCTCTCTCCACTGGTCCTATGGAATCACAAACAAGGCCTCTACCCATGAACATCCTCCTTCCTAAGAATCCTCCCAAGACCGAAAAGGTGGACTTCAATTTTGACTTTGAAGGGGCATTAGCCAAGATGCATATGACCATCCCCTTGAGAGAAGCCATCAAGGTACCATCTATCAAAGAAAGGTTTGATAATTTTTTCAAAGGATCAAATATACCAATGGACCCTCCTATTATGCTACAAGACGATCACCTTAGGGTTCAATATGATGGACACCCACCTTTCTTCATGGCCTTATTGATCAATAACAAATGCCTTAACAATTGTATGCTGGATTGAGGGGCATGTGCTAACATGATGTCTTTGAAGGTCATGGAATAATTGGGCCTAAAATTAACACAACTTTATAGGAATGTGTGTGGTTTTGAGTCCAGAGCCATACCCACGCATGGGGTAATTGACAACGTGGAAGTATGCCTTGGAAGATACACCGAGAGAGTGATCCATATGGACATCATAGTGGTGGATGTCCCAGATGTGTGGGGAATGTTGTTGTCCAGGAAACTTGTTGCGATGCTAGGAGGCACTCTAGCGATGGATGTCACTTATATCAATGTGCCTATGAACGATGGAACAATAAACCACCTCCCGAATGTGCCAATGACCAAAATCCATGTGCAAGAAATCAATGATCACATTGAAGCTAACGAAATTCATGATCCGATCGAAGAGAGTCTTCCTGAATTTTATCCTGCTGGCATGCCCTTTTCTACAAAAGTAGACTTTGATCGGATACAATGGCCAAAGAAACAGGATTATCAACAACTCTGAACAAATATAAAGACAAAGAAGTTGGGGCTGTCAAATTATTAAAGAATGAAGAAGATGTTGGAAAATGTTTAACAGGCAACATATGCTTATCATTGATGGCAAGTACAACAGTAATGATGGCTTGAGTACGACAACAATGATCAATAGGCAAATAGAATATAAGTCCAGGAATATCGAATGATCGAAGGCAACGCAACATTGATAAAATGATCGAAGGCCGAGAAGCATTTCTGATCGTTGGATCTCATTCAAAATTCTCGAAAGAATGAGGGTCATCAGATCAGAATATAGACAAGAAGAGTGTTGAATAGGAGGACAGATCTCAGATGTTAGATCCAAGCACAGGACCCGACCATCGTTGGATCAAGGAGAACCTGCACACCTTTTAAAGTATAACAAGGAGAAGCGGGCATAATCACGATATGAGAAATCGTGACTTAATCTGAGCTGTCAGATCGAGGTTGAATCTGGACCGTTGATCCCAGTCCATATTGGAGTTTCGGGGATCGCAACATGGAGAGGCAAGTAAACAATCCAACAAGAATGTCGATTTCGTGATATGCGAAATTGCGATTCAATCACAACTGTTGAATCAAGCTCTGATCAGGACTGTTGATCCCACGCCATTTTGGGGTATCGGGGATCGTGACTTGGAGAGTCGAGATGTATCATCTCCAGACTCATGAATTGCGAAATCGCGATTTAATTGCAGCCATTGAATCAAGGTCTGATCTGGACTGTTGATCTCAGTACATTTTAGAGTTTCGTGAATCGAGAGTTGAAGAGGTCAAAGAATAATAACCACAGGAATCCTGAAATCGTGATATGCGATATTGCGATTTAATCGCAGCCGTCAGATCAAGATGTGATCTGGACCATCGATCCGACTCACGTCATCATACCACGTCAGCTAGGAACACGTGGCACAACCAGGTAATGACAAGTGTCAAACTGATTCAACATTTCAGGCACATGTAAGTCATGAATCAGAGTGACACGTGGCAGTATTCAACACGTGTCAATCCAAGTGTGGACAGATGTCGGAGGACAAGGAGGGGATAAAGGGAATGAGCCTTGGTGCACGGTCAGGTGGAGAATAGACGGCAGGTGGGGAGGAGAACGATACAAAAGGTGACACGACAGGAATGGGGCCCTTCCTCAATACCCCACCATTCCGGACCCCCCCGTATTAAAGGCAGAAAGGCAAGGGGGGTCCAGAATCGCTTGAGCATCGTTGATCTGGGTGCTTTAATCCTGGCCGCTCAAGAGATGCACGCCCAATTTTGGACCCCCCCCTCTGCTTAAAGATAGAATGGAAGGGGGGCTCCGGAATCAAATCTCGACCGTAGATCTGGGAGCACAGATTCTGGTCGTCCAGATTTGCTCGCTGCATATCCAACGGTCCAGATGAATGTGAACAAGATCAGAGGGTGACTGTAGCACGACATAGTAGAACTGCCAGAAACCATTGATGACGTCTGCTAGAGAATTCGAAGAGACCTCTGTGTGATCGCCAGAGGAGATAAAGACTCTCCAAGCTTCGTCTAGTGAAGGAAGACTATTCTTAAAAGGGATTGACAGATGGATGAGCGTTGAAGTCTGTAACTAAAATAGAGAAGGTGAGCTCGATTGTCACAGAGAAGACGAAGAGTCTCAAACTGCCAGAGAGGCTGAGGAATCTCAGTACAACATACAATGATGTTGAACGCATGGGAAAAACGCCAGAGAAGTTGAAGAGTCATGATGATGATCACGTAGAGCACTTGAGATGTGGAGGAGATGGGCACGGTATGAGCATGCAGAGGAATGGCGAATATTGCATGCACAAGATGCACGGAAGCTATAGATACACGGTACAGAGAAGAGAGGCGGTTGTTGTTGGAGTTTGTTGTGGTTATTATTGGTGAAGGTGATTCATGTGTGAAGGAGGAGGAGAGTGCAGCAGTTGAATTGCACAGAAGAGGAACTGTGCAGTGAATGTACATGGCGCACAGAGAATAAAAAGCAAAAGAACAAACAACGCAAGTGATGTGTGTAGAAAGGCAATGAGGCAGACAGAGCAACGAAATGCAGCAGAACAATGATGAGTCGGGTAAGCCATTGTTGAACATCATATCACTATAATAAGTTTCAGTAGCAAAGATTTATATTTCAGGGAGGTTGGGAGGTGCTAGGGAGGACTGTTGTCCTCAGAGGTTCAAGTGGGTGCTTGAACACAGGGAGTTGTAGCTTCCATCTGGTTGCAGCCAGAGAAACCAGGGTGGCAGGGTGGTGCAAGGGAGAACTCTTGTTCTTTGTTACATAGGTTGGTGTCTGTATGATTGGAAGTTGGTGCTTCCATCCAGTTGGTGCTGGAACACAGGGAGTTGGTGCTTCCTTCTAGTTGGTGCTAGAGAAACTAGGGAGTTGGTGCTCCCTTCTAGTTCGTGCTAGAGAAACTAGGGAGTTGGTACTTCCTTCTATTGGGTGCTAGAGAAAACAGAGAGTTGGTGCTCTCAGCAAGTTGCAGCTTGCAAAACTGAGGTTGTAGCCTCATTATGAGTTTGTGCTCGTATGTATGATACTGTAAAGAATGTAACTATTAGTTATCATATAAAGAAAAAGAGGTTTTTACCCTTATGGATTTCCTCGGGAAATATTTGTCTCTGTGTTTCTCATATATGTGATCATCTAGAGTATATCTCACACCTAAACGCTAGCTTAGAGCCCGTGGAGGCATAGTTAGAATATTTACTTTTCGTCAACTTATTGCATGCAAGTCATTTACTTTTTTCAATATTTAATTTTCACACATGCATGCAAACTTGGGCTTCTTAAAGGAGAAAATAATCATTTTCAAGATATTTTAAGTTCTCAAACAATTTTCACATGCAATAATTTCACATCTAAGAACTTAACTCTCAATTTCGATTTTAGGTCCCCAAGGCCCTTTTTCAGGATTTAAAATTCATAGTAATACTTTGGCACTCTTTGAGCAAGCTACAAGCACTCAAACACATTTCAATACTTAGTCCTTAAGCTTAAAAATTTATTAGACTGAATAGGACACCTTTACCAACCATCTTCGTCATTTAAAATGGGGTCGGAGGAAAGCAACGAAAGGTGTTAGGCCGAGGACGGTCTCATGGTGTGCGGCGCCCTTTCCGGGAGTACTCTGATCTTAGGACTGACCTATGGAGCTAGGGTGGGACTCGTTGCCTAAATTCTTGAGCACCCAATAGTCACTTGGTAATTTGGGGAGGAAAGTATTGGGTTGACACTTAGATAGGATTAAAACAAATCTCACTTAACCACCTAATTCAATCCTTGGTCTACAGCTCTATCGGTAATTTATATTTACACTTGCAAGCATTACACATTTCAATTACATTTACATGCAAACATGTTATGCGTTGTAGATTAATCTTCTAAGTGGTTATATCTTAATGATCTAAGTGGTTATATCTCTTATCTGGAACACTTTACGTTTTCAAGCATTTCTGTAAGGTAGCTAGAGAGGTAGTGGAGGGGGCGAGAGGGTCCATAGTGATAATAGTGGAGGTCATTCAATGTAAGGTGGATTAAGTCCACTATATTATTAAATAAGGTCCACTATGGTAGTTAGATATAATAAATGGGTAATTAGATATAATAAATGTAAGAGGACTTCTTAGAAGGTTCTATTTCTAGAAGATTCTCCCTCTAAAATGTTCTTAGGTGATGGTAGTACTATATAAAGGGGTTCAAGCAATGTAATGGAATATGAAGAGAAGTATTGTATTTGGAGTTGAAGCTCATTAGGAGGATTCCCCCTCAAAGAGGCAAGTGAACAGGAGAGGATCTCTTCCATAACAGGATCCATTGTATGGTGTTGCCCTACCTCAAGGGTTTGGTAATAATAAAGTGTGGTTTCTTCTATCTTGCTTTGTGGATCTATTGTGTATTCAGTATTGTATTTGGAGCGGTAGCTCAATAGGAGGATTCCCCTTCGAAGAGGCAAGTGAACATGAGAGGATCCCTTCCATAACAGGATCCATTGTATGGTGTTGCCCTACCTCAAGGGTTTGGTAATAATAAAGAGTGGTTTATTCTATATTGTTTTGTGGATTTATTGTGTATTCAGTATTTGCGGTGATTATATTTGTATATCAATTCAGGTTCTTAACAATTGGTATCAGAGCACTTTCCTTGGCAGACATTGTGGGCAAATATTTTTTACTTTTGCAGATTTTTTTTTTCGAAAAAGAAAAAAGAGAGTCGTAACATTCCAAAAAATTTTGGTATATTTATGTGCAAAATTTGCAGAAATAGGTTGTATATCGGATTTCTTCTCAGAAAAACACCTAAGTTGAAAAAAAAAATCGTCTGAAACGGAGTCCGAGAAGTCAAGATATTGAAGTTTAAAAATCTGCAATTTTTCAGGATTTTTTCCGCGGATGGCGGCACGATTTTTTTATTTGTTTATGTAGAAGTTGGAGGCCAAATTTGCCCAAAGAAATTACAAATATGAGTTCCTCTCACAATTTCACCCAATTTCAAAAAAAAAAATCAACTGAAACAGAGTCCGAGAAGTGAATTTATGACCATTTTAAATTCAGCAGTTTCTTAGGGTTTTTCCAGAAAAAACCGCGATTTTCTATCGTAACTTATTGTTCTATTTTTTGGGTTTTTTAATGACGGATGCGGGACCGAAGAGTTCATAGGGTGATCAGATGGCTATTTCCTCTCAAACCCTCAAAGAAATTCTACAAATTACTGAAACATTCAAATTTCAATTGTATGACACATTGGATGCTAGATTGCATGACCTCGCAAACTACCTCAATGATAGTTTTCGTAGTATTCAAGATTCATTGGATAGCATGCACGAGAGATTTCTTATGGCAGACATCATGAATGAATATAATCAAGAAATATATTATTGGTATGATTTGGAGATCGATTGTGATGATTGGTATATAGATAGTTGTCATTTCTGGGATGACAACCACTTTCATGTTTTATTTGATAACTCTAATCCACCTTCTGTAGAGAGTATCAATGTGAAAAATCGAGAGCCAATGATTATTACCAGCATCCATCCTGCATATTATACAGTGATATTATTCCTTCCAGATTCAGCTACGACCATTTTCCACTATGTGGATGGATCTTCTTATTTGGATCCACATGATAGGTGTCAGTCTTTGGAGCATCATTTTTAGTTGGTTATTGGGTGTCGATATATTCCATGTGGGATTCACATGAGTAATTGGACATGGGACCCTTGCTTACAATGGCGGTTGGACTACTTCAACATGGTGGCTTCCATTTCTCAATGGGACGATGGTTCTCTAGTCTACTTCAGCATTGTGGTCCACACTTATCCATGGGACCCTGGTATATGGTTGTACATCAAGCGTTGAGGACAACACTTTCATAAGGGGAATGGAATGTAAGGTAGCTAGAGAGGTAGTGGGGGGGAGGTGAGCGGCAAAAGGCCCATAGTGATAATAGTGGAGGTCATTCAACGTAAGGTGGACTAGGTCCACTATACTATTAAATAAGGCCCACTATGGTAGTTAGATATAATAAATGGGTAATTAGATATAATAAATGTAAGAGGACTTCTTAGAAGGTTCTACTTCTAGAATATTCTTCCTCTAGAATGTTCTTAGGTGATGGTAGTATTATATAAAAGGGTTCAAGCAATGTAATGGGATATGAAGAGAAGTATTGTATTTGGAGCTGAAAATCATTAGGAGGATGCCCCCTCCAAGAGGCAAGTGAACAGGAAATGATCTCTTCCGTAACAGGATCCATTGTATGGTGTTGCCCTACCTCAAGGGTTTTCTTATAATAAAAGTGTGGTTCTTGCATATTGTTCTTTTATATCAGTTGTGGTGATTTTGTATTCAGACTTTGGTTCTTAACAATTTCATCTATATTGTTGTTCTTGTATTTGTGGTGTGATCCTTCAAGAAGTTGTGCATCCACCTGAAGACACTCTCTTGAATAGGTCTTGAGTGATTTTCGTCTTTGTGTCATTGATAAGCATTCCAATAGAGTAAGATCTATTGAGAGCATGCTTGGCTTGATGTGTTGATGGTTATCTTGCCTTGAGTATCTTTATTTCTTGCACATTCAAGCAACTTGTTAGTATATTGTATATCTTGTATCATTTGTATCTTAGTTTAACTTTTGTTGTAATCTTAGATATTCTTTACTGTATATTTGTAATCTTGTAACTATCTTGTAATGAATCTCCCTTAACTTAGTTGACCCCTTGCCCAATCTTAGACACTAGTCTTAGTTGCCCTAGGAAAATGATTGATTGTTCATATTATTTGTTGTATCTTGCATTGCGGCTTAACATCATAGGCTAGTTTTCCCTTGACCATTTAACAAATTAAAACCAACTCCTAGAACCTTAACTCTAAATCTCATATAGTAACTAAGGTCTACCCCCCTTGGCTTCCCTATGAGTTAGCCTAGACAAAAGAGGTTCAAGTCAAAGTGACAGCGTGGACTTTGAACCTAGGCATTGTGCCTCCGATGACACATTAAGTGAGCAGGACTTAGCTCGTGTTTGCAAGTGTGTATAATGACGACAATAGGCCCTTAGAAAAAGCTTCATGAAAATCAGCTTTCTAGCAAAATCTAGTAGGTGAAATCTATTAAGGCAAGGACAATAACATGTGCTTAGCCTCCTAGGGTTTTAAGCTAGCAATTTCATAATCTTAGTATAAATGCAAGATAAATGTAACTATAACCATTCAATGAAGAAGAATTGTAGAAAATTTACTTACATCCACCAAGAATCATCCAGCAAATGCTCTAGTTGAATACTTCTGTTAGCACTCAGCAATTTCTTTCGGTTGCATCAAAGAAATGTTGAGGTAACATACAAATCGACTTTAGGTTGGATTCTGACCCTTCCAACCAAAGAGGACTCTCTCAAACATGTAAAGACTGAAAATACTCAAAAAAGATTTGGCAATGAGCACACGGAGGTCAGCTTCTACAATAGGACAGGTTTGTTTAGGTTTTTAAAAGGGTTCGTAAGAAAAACAAAAGGAAAAAAACATTGGGCATTGGGGTCAAATTCTGAGATATACTGTGAATATTAATACAACTAATGTACTCCTGAGGGAATGGAGGCAAAGTAAGCATATCCTTCAGCGATAAATAGCATTTAGATGATGGTAAGATAGAAAAGAGAAAAAATCATTACAAATGAGAGCATCAAACAAAGATGAATTCTCAATTGTAACTTTAGAAGAAATAACATAAGGCTGACTACAATGAACAGAGCACTTAATAGAGAGTGAATTATGGACCTGTAATCATTAAACACGACAACTGCATTAACCATATGAAAGGAGCATCTATCAAGGATGAATTCCAATCATGTACTCTTAGCTATGCTTAGAAGAAATAACAAAAGTGAAATGAATGTGAATTAGAGAAAAACACACTAAAGAATACACTGTGATGAATCTCGGCTATCAAAAGCATTGTACTCATGTATTAATTCATAAGGACATTCTGAAAAATTTGCACACAGTCCCTTCGTCTTCTTGGTTGAAAGTCCCCCCTCTTTCTCTACTCTTGTACTATGAAGTATATAGCACTAAAGGTCCTTTCCATCTCACAATTTCGAACTCCAACCCCTTTCCCAAAATAGAAACAGTTACAAATAGAACATGACACATTTTAATTGATCTCCTACTTTTAAGGAGAATAAATTAGGCTTCAAAACGCCACTTGTAATTCTCAAACCGTAAGAGTTGTATAAAATATGAGAGCGGTTTTTGTAGATAAACTCGTTCAGAATAAAAACCTCTCTAAGTTTCTTGAAATTCATCTCCAGTTGGCCAGAATACATGTCACAAAAATATGTCTCAAACAGGGAATTATGAAACTGAAAAATAGGGCTCCAAGATTCCTTCGAATCTCCCAATCCATGACATCTGTGTGAAAAATGAACATGATTAATATTCTTGGGTCCTCACTTGACAATAACCTCCTTTGAATTTTGAAAATTCATTCTGGTTCACCCGAAAATCATCCTGTAAATCTGCTTTGCTCCTCAACTGATGCAGAAACTCACTGCCACATTTTCTTTGAAATGCCACTTGTACTCTTTCAAATCTAATTTTATTTATCCATATTCTCCTTAAATATTTGGAAATAATATATTTAAATAAAAATAATTCTCAAATATTTTTTATCGTGTACAATTAGATTTCCATAATTTAATTAATGCCCGTGGTTTTGAAAAACCATTTATTACTCTGCTTCCCGTTGTTTTGAAAACCATGTCTTCAACCATGTTTGGTAAAATATTTTTAATCTTCTTCTTTTAGTTCTATACAAACTTTGGATAAACAATTATCCAAATCTTCCATTCACGTTCAATTATTTTCCATGGCAATAAACATTAATTTCTCTGCTTTGTAAAATTTAATTTTTACCTCTGTGAAAATTTTCCAGAGTGGGAACAAATTTATTTATAGCATTGGAAACTCCATGATTTGTATTAAAACGCATCAATCCATATGTTAATGAACTGAACCAATATATCAAATTCTAATGGTGTTTCGGAACTTGGGAATAGTGGTTTTAATCCACACCACTCCATCTCCCAAAATGCATCATGTAATAACATACCCCAACATAAAACATAGTGGTTTGGATTTTGAAGATCTCTCCAAGTTTTAAACTCCGTGCTCTTTTAACCTCTGAAATGGATATGCGCCCTCCATCCACCCTTTGACTTTTCCACATTAAAAAATTGAGATTCATGCCCATGGCTTACATGAATATTTTGGATTAAATATTAATATAAATAGTTTAATATAAAAATAATTATATTTATAATTATAAACTTTTTTCCATTTTTTTGAGGACTTTGGGAATATGAGGCTCATCACATGACTTTATGGATAGGATAAGGGAGCTTAATCTTAATAAAATGAATATTTTTAATTTTCAACGGGAATATAATAACAAGGGTAAAAATGAATGAAGTGATGGGACCAAGGAATTTAGATAAGCATTAAGACCAGATATAGGTTTGGGATATTTGTCAATTTAGACTCATGGAGGACATGACTATTTTGGATGATTAGTTGAATGAAGGAGTTAGGTGATGGGAACTTGATGGAGCTGGTGAAATCGTTTTAAAATCTGAGTGGAAAGATAGCACAAGGGCAAGATGCTTTGGAAAAATTAATACAAATTAGCATGTGATAACAACTTCCACCAAGAAAATTGTCAAAATAGTCCAAAACAAGCCTCCTTCAAGAAGTGCACACTAAATTCCAGTCATGTAACCCCAATTAGGGTGCAAATTTCAGACCTCACACTTGTGTGAGTGAAAGATGATGAAAAAATACAAGGGAAAATCCCTTATTTATACAGTTACAATGACCAGAATTAGGTCAAAAAGGCCGACATGGCCAGTTACATGTAATATCCAGTTTTAACATTAAATGACAAATTAAAACCCTAAATCAAGCAGAAAAGGTGATGTCATGCCCTTTTAGGATGATGTTAGGCCTTTTTAGTGCAACGTTGGCCTCCAGGAGAAAAATGTTAGACCTCCCAAGGCCTCTGGATCAAGCCACATGTGCCACTTGGCACACAACTACTTCCAAAGTGTCCACCAAACATAGGGTGACATCAAGGGTCACAGAGGTGACGTCATGGGCCTTCCAAGGCCAACATCATAGTGGGAGGGCAAGACCCCCTTAGGTCCAAGCCTGTCAGGTTGTCTCTAGTGGAAAGTCCTCTCTCTCTGGTGCAAGCCTCTGACATGTGTCTGCCCCTGGTTGGGGTCTCAACATCCATCTGATTGGCTTTCAACCCAATGGAGGTCTGAACTAATTATCTCTCCATGTGTACCTATTTGCCAGGTGTGAACTAATCAAGTTATCTAAACATGTGCATAAACCCCTCTTTCCCAGACATGTGCTCAAATATGTTATGTTATTTTACAAGCCGGGTTTGGAGAGGGTGTCAGGAGGTCCTACTGGGCTAATTCTCATTGGACGTGGGATATTTCCAAGTGAAGACAAATCTAGGCCATGTAAGTGGATGAGGTGGTGTAGGGATGTTTGAGCAATGGGTGCAGTGATTACAAGGGAATGTATGGCTTACATGTGGGTGTCTCTGAAGAGGGTGAGATGCACCTTGTCATGGATGCCAAAGTTTCCAAGCCCATTCAATGCCTTTTACCTTTTTTATCTTATTGTTTTTTCTTTCAAGAGACTAGTTAGGGGACACTGCCCTGGCGTGGTGACCAGTGGTGACAATGTTACCCACAAGCATTTCATAGATATGAGAAGGTTGGCTAGTGATGAGACCCCCTTTCTCTTGGATATGCCACCAAGAGCCACTACCCTGTCGTGGTGACCAGCTGAATGATAGTGTCATACCGCTACATGCCCATGGACCTAATTGGTTGGCTCGTGATAAGACCCCCTATCTTCCAACTAGGTCTTGATTTTATTATTTTATGGGTCCCTTTGTTTCTTGCTGAGAAGCCTTTTAATTCTTTCTCAGGGATCCTTAGGCGAAGCATCTAAAGGTTTTGTTCTTTTGGCTTTTATCTTTTGCCAGCTACTTTTACTCTCTGGGCCTTTAGCCCCTTCTTCCCACAAGATAAGGTACAACCCTTTGCTAGCTTGGCAAACCTAATGCCCGAACTAGTGTAGGGGATGGATGAGAGGGAAAATGATGAAAAGTGATAAGTATGGTGGGAATGGACGATGACCTTTCATAAACCCACCCAGTGGCAATTCAAATCCTAAGAGAACCAACTTGCTAGGGTATCCTATCATTCCCCCCCAAGTGTGGAGAAGTGGAAAGGTATAAAGTCCAAGCACACGTTAGAAGCAAAAAGAATTAAATGCACATATTCAAATGTTTTGAGAATCAGAGTGACACATACCATGATACCCAAACTCCTTACCTCATGGAGCAAGACCCACTGTTGTTGAAGGACCAAGTCGATGGGATGGATGTTGCTACTGCTGACAAGGTGGAGGCGTTGAAGATGAAATATGAGCCCTCTAGGGCCCGGCTCAAGTCAATATGGCTCTCGGTACTCCATGTCTAGGACCTGTGGGCCTAGAGATATAATCTCCTTAGTTATCCCTAGGCTAGGGGATAACACCTCCCATATTGACTTCGTGGAAAAATGAAAGGAAGGAATCATGGTATGATAAGGCAATGATCTTTTCAGGTTCAATTTTGCTTACATATGCTTACAGATGAATGTGTGAATTAAACAAGTTGAATAAGAAATTCCAGGAAGAGTATGTTGGTGTTACCTCTTTAGGGGCAACCGTCGATGTTACTATAAACACTTTAAAAATGTGGTTTTTAGAAAAGTGACACATTTGTGGATGACAGGTTTTTTTTTTTTCAAGGTAATATCTCACGAGAAACCCCCGAGTACTTCCCCACTTCATGGATGGTAAACAAGGTAAATCGTTGGCCCTGATTATGTTCGGGCCTAACCCCAAGAGGGAACAAGATATTTGAACCCGTAACCTCCTCCTCTGGGGAGAGCTTCACGTCTGGCTCAGAACCACTTGAGCTAACCCTTGGGGCTAATGGCACATTTTATTTATCTAAGTTTTTAGATTCTTATAAACTTGGTTATCTAAGAATTCTTGATAAATAGGGACTTGTCCTTTGGCATGAATTGTGATTTGTAGAAATTCCACATGCATGTGATTATTTTTTTGACACACAAAAGAAATCATGGAAACCTTCAATTATGGCTCACTAGAGAGTTGCAAACAACTTGCAAAAGAATATGTTCAAACTCTTGTAAAGAGTTTGAATGGAAGATTCCCCGATCTTTCTTTTTTCAACTTTGTAATGTTTTTTATCCCTTGTCATTATGTACATAATGCTCATGGAAGAAAATAGAATTCAAAGCATTGGCTTGAAAAAAAAATTCAACACCTGCAACATACTATATGTGAGAGAGAAAAACTAAACATCATTTGATTTTGAAGCTTGTTTCAAAGAGTTGCATACATTTGTTGATACTCTTCGTGTTAATAGTGAGGGGTCATCCATGAAATATGCTTGGAGGATTTTTTGAGCCATTGAACTACGTGCAATTTTTCCAAACATGTCAAAGTTATGGCAAGCAATACTTACTATACCTGCAAGTACAGTGGCATGTGAGAGAAGTTCCCAAGACAAAACATAATAAAGGATGTACGAAGAAAAAAACTATCATTAGCTACATTAGATGCCTTGATGCAAGTGTCAGTAACAACACTTGATTCATCAATGGTGGAATTGGATAGGGTTATATGAAATTTAGAAAGATGTTCAGCAAAGACGAATTTTAAATATTTAAGGATTTTTCTTTTGTTTATGTTTTTAATGATGTTTTATTCCATATGTTGTAGGACACATCAAATATTTTATATAAATTTTTGCAGTTTGATGATGTTATCTTAAATGCAATTCCATAATAGTTTTGTTCACAACACAAGTTGCTCTCGTATTTGTGAAAATTCCAGGTCCTATCAACTTGTCTTTTGGGTCTGTCTTTGCCCACAGAGAGTCTCTAAGTTTCACTGTCTTCTTCTTTAGTTTTCTGTTGTTTTATAACAGCCAACAATTCGAATACTTTCAAGCTGATTTGTTACGGTTATGTTCTCAATTTGGGTGCTCTAGCATGTCGTTTTTGTCATAAGAATTAGTAGATGCAACTCAAATAAACATAACACACATAATACATCGTTTACTGCTGATTAAGAACAGATCTAAGAACTAATATCATGTATTTGTAGACACAGGTATTTTTGGTCAACATGACCCTGGACAAAAACCCCCTGGGGAAAACCAGTGTGAGATCTATGTATATATATGAAGAAAGCAAATGAAGGGTTACAGTAAACACAATAAAAGATAGAACCTGATACAATAGCAACTCCAACAGAGAAGATATACAAGCTCAAATCCACCAAATGCACCCCAGAATGGTGTGCCCCTCATGCAAACTGCCAGAACCACTGAATCTGCTCCAACTGCCAACTGTGATGTCAGATCTGAAAACCCCTCCACAGGAATGAAGCTCCAGTAGATGTCCTCACTCTGCAACTGACCTCACTGCAATCTGATGGCTAGATATCCTACCAGGAATGAATCAGTCTGCCAAGCGAATGCGCCCCTCTCTGAAGTAGAATAACTCCAGTAAATAAATGAAGCAAGCAGCTCCAAGCTCCCACAATGAATGTTAGCGGCCTCCCTCAAGAATCCTCATGCAACTGATCTCATCTCCATAGCTCAAGTGCTCCTCTCACAACAAGCAAAAACTCACCATGAAGAATGCCCTCCTTAGACCCTTTGTGCCCCTCTTAGACCTCAATTAGGAAACCTAGAAATGAATGGTGGAGATTCAATCTAATCAATGGTTGATATCTCCCCATTCATCCCTAAATCATAAACCCACTTTTGGGTTAAGTTTCCTAAGTCCACTTATGTCTCCAAATTCACCCCTTTGTAAATTAATAATCACTTTATGCCAAAAGTGACCAAATTTCACTTTAACCAAAGTCAAAGTGAAAATAGACAAAAGTACAAGGTACAAAGTGTCATGTCTTTCCCTCATGTGCTAAGGAGGTCAAAAGCACATGGGAAACACCTCCCAAGGTACAAATCTCAACACTCCCTCTTACCGAGGAAGGTGTTGCTCACCAAGCCCATCTTGTCTCTGAAGAAGACATGCTTGCCCCATGGCAAGGCCTTGGTCAGAATATCTGCTACCTGATCATCTGTAGATATATACTGCAACTGAACTACCCCTCTGAACCCAGTCACAAATGAAGTGGTACCTGATCTCAATATGCTTCGACCAGTCATGAAACACTGGATTCTCATAGAGTTTTATGCAGGTCTGATTATCACAATGAATGACGGTCGAAGACATCTCCTGACCGAATAAACCAACCAGCATCATGCGAAGCCAAATGGCCTCACAACTGGCCTGACTGGCTACCATGTACTCTGCCTTAGCCGAACTCAAAGCAACTGACTTCTGCTTCCGGCTGAACCAAGAAACAAGTCCTGACCCCAAACTGAAGCAGCACCCTGAGGTGTTTTTCCTGTCAGCAACGCATCCTGCCTAGTCTGAATCTGTGTAGCCAACCAAACTGACTACATCTCCCCTGATATAGTCTAGACCAAAGTCCACTGTCCCAGCAACATATCTCAAGATGTGTTTTTCCCCAACCATGTGAACACTCCTCGGCTCAACCATGTACTGGTTGAGTGTATTCACGACAAAACATATATCTAGTCTGGTGTTAACCATATACATAAGTGAACCGATCAATTGCCTGTATGTTGTGGCATCCACCAACTGGCTATCTGAAGCACTAAGCTTCTTCCAGTTGGTGATCATAGGTGTAGACATCGGTCTGCAGTCCTCCATCTGAAATCTGCTCAGAATATATGTTGCATACTTCCCCTACCCGAGAAATATGTGACCCTCCTCCTGCCATACCTCCATACCCAGAACGTAGTGCATCAGTCCGATATCACTCATCTCAAACTCTGATGCAAGTCCCAACTTGCACTTAGCTATGAGATCCTCGGCTCCAGTAATGAATAGATCATCCACATACAAAATGAGAATGAGCATGTCCTCACCCCTAATGATGAAATAGAGGTTCGGATCAGCATCGCTCTTCTCGAAGCCCATCTGAAGCAAATAAGTATCAATCCATGAATACCAAGCTCAGGGAGCTTGCTTCAGTCCATATAGTGTCTTTCTCAGAAGGCACACTTGAGTCTCCCTGTCACTCATCTCAAAACCCCGTGGCTACTCTATGTACACCTCCTCCTCAATAAAGCCATTCAGAAATGTGGTTTTCACATCCATCTGATGAATGCGCCAACCCAACTCTACTGCTATGGCAATGATAGTCCTGATAGAAGTGTATCTCGCAACTGGTGCGAAAGTCTCATCATAGTCGACTCCCTCAATCTATGCGAAGCCTCGTGCCACAAAACGGGCCTTGTGTTTCTCCACGCTGCCATCTGCAGCAATCTTGGTCTTGTACAACCACCTGGAAGTCACAACTGACTACCCCACTGACCTCGTAACCACATCCCAGACATCATTGCACACAATGGACTCATACTCCTCGACCATGGCCTCTCTCCAGACCTGATGGTCCACTGCCTGCGCAAAAATCTGTGGCTCAGTATCCCTGATACTCGTTACAAGTGCTAAGTATGCTCCCAATCTGACTGGTGGCCTCCTTTGTCTAATCTGACTCTTGGGCTCCCCTACATTCTCCCTGGCCTCCTTCAGGGTCTCTTGAAACCATCTAGGTCTCCTCTTCCCTGAAGTGGTCAACGGAGAAATAAGGTCTCTCTGCCCAAGAGTAATGGCCTCAGGACTCGCCTCAATACTCTGTGATTCTGAAGTCTGTACTCCCTCTAAAGTCTGTGCCCCATCTGACTGAACATGCTCTGACTATGACCCTGAAGCTGTGCATGGTGACCCTGTCACCCCTAATACTGGTGTACCTGACTGTTGAGGTTGTGCTCCCTCTGAGACTGCAACTGGAAACTCTACATCATCCTCAACTCCAACTCTCGACTCAAGAGATCTCGCAAAAGCCCTATCCTCCTCAAATCTAAAATCTCTACTCACCACCACTTTCTTAAGTGGCGGAATGTAGATGCGATAGGCTTTCGACACCTCTGAGTATCCAACTAGAATCTCATGCTGGGCTCTGGGGTCTAGCTTTGTCCTCCTCTCCGAGGGGACATGAGAGAAAGTCGAACATCCAAAGATCCTGATATGCTCAACATCGGGCCTCCTATCAGTGAAGGCCTCCTTAGGAGTCATCTTCCCCAAAATCCTATGGGGGCTCCTATTCTGCAGATAAACTGCAGTAGCACATGCCTCTACCCACAAGTACAAAGGAAAACTCTGATCATGCAGCATGGATCTCGCTGCACCAGTAATGGCCCGGTTCTTCCTCTCGGCAACCCCTTTCTGCTGGGGGTTGTAGGGTATGGTCATATGTCTCCTAATGCCATGATGTGCACAGAAGTCTACAAACTGTCTCGAGGAATACTCTCCCCCATTATCCGACCGCAAGACTTTGATCCCCTTTCCCGACTGGTTCTCCACAAGAGCTTTGAACTCTTGGAATCGTGCGAAGACCTCACTCTTGGCCTTCAGGAAATAAATCCAAGTCTTCCTTGAGTAGTCATCAATAAATGTGAGATAATACTCACAACCACTCAAGGACTTCCGAGTCATGGGCCCACACACATCCATGTGTATTAAATCTAGTATCTCAGCTGACCTATTGTCACTGCTGGGAACGATGCCTTGGCAAACTTGCCAAGCGCACACCCTCTGCAAACATCCTGATGCTCTATGTTGATCTGTGGCACTCCGATCACAACTTCTCTCAGCCCTCCAAGAGCCCCATGATGTAGGTGGGCCATCCTACAATGCCATAACTCACACAATTGTTCACTACTATCGCTACTAGCCACCAATGCAAGAAGTGGCTGAAAAATTAATTTGTATAGATCCCCATCTCTCACTCCAATCACCTATCCTAAGTCTAGTGATGACCCTCGAGAATGAATCAGTACCTTGGTGCCTCTGAATGTAACCTCAAGACCTCTATCCTGGAGGGTGGAAACTGAAATCAAGTTCTTCTTCATCCTAGGGACGAAAAGAACATCAATAAACGATATGGGTGGCAAGTTCTCTCTCCTAAAATCAATTGTACCAATCCCAGCAACTGTGACTACTCTGTCATCTCCAAGAGAAATATCTATCCTGACCTCAGTGCCTCTGAGATCAGAAAAATGCTCTCGAACTCCAGTCATGTGGCCCGATGCCCCGCTATCAATATACCAGATACATGGTGATGACTCAACCGAATTGCAACATATATGAAAAGCACACTCTCTCTGAAACTGTGTCTGAAAGTCTGCCTCCTCTGTTGTAGCCATTGTACCACCCTTCTTCCTGTTTGGACATTGTCCAACATAGTGCCCGAACTTCTTACAAACAAAGCATTTCACTTTGCTCATATCTCTACCCTGACCACTGCCCTGACCACTGTTGCTCTCTGCTCCTCCACTCCTCTATGGCTAGCCCCCAGTCTTGGGACCTTGTTGACCACCTCAGCCAGCCTTCTTCTTTCCCTTTGCCAAAGAGCAAGATCCTCCTCACCCTGACCAGTCTGTTGTTGTTGCTGCCTCTGTCCAGAAACCTCTGATGCTAATCTTATCTCCTCCTGGAGGAAGTCATCCCACATCATCTCCCATGCAGGCAAGACCTCTCTGGCAACTATGCCACATACAAATGGACCCGGCGGTTTGGTGAAGCTATTCAAAGCTTGCCTCACCAAAGAATTGGGTTCAACAACCTCGCCGACGACTCCAAGCTCGTCTCTGATCTGAGTGTATCTACCAAGGAATGAAGTCATCGACTCATCCTTGAGCATGCGAATTCCTGAGTCGGTCATGAAGAACCATCTTCCGATTCTCATTTGAGCTCTCATATAGTTTGCATAAAGATGCCCACATCTCATATGCATGAGCCTTCCCAGTCAAATGGGGTATAATGTGACCCTGGATTGCGTCAGAAATTGTCATCTTCGCCTTGTTGTTCCTTTTCCTGAACTTTGCCACCAAGATGAGAGCAGTGACAGGAATGGGGGGAACAACTACCTCGACTATATCCCATAGCTCGAGGTCCTCCAAGACGAAGATCATCCTCGCCTTCCAAGACGACCAATTTCTAGTCCCAGCTAGCCTGTCCTCAACTCGCATCTGAGATGTTGACATCTCTGCCAATCTGCAATCCCCAACTGATGCTCACACTGCCAAGGAAAACACTGTCTTGCTCCTGTCAACACATGTTTGAAAAGAGACCATGTAATCTGACCTCACTCCCAACAAAATGGGTGTGAAAAGAGGTCACAAAAATCAGCCTCACTCCTACTGCATAGGTGTGAAAAGAGACTGATCTCAAGGTGTCCAAACTACCCAAAAATCCTCTGAAAAATTATGCCATCTAACAACCACTGAATGAGTCAATGGTTGTCAAAATCTGCCAGAAATAAGTATATGACAGCCACTTGCCTTCTGGATCTGTCTTTGACCACAGAGAGGCTCTAAGTTTCATTGTCTTCTTCTTTAGTTTTCTATTGTTTTATAACAGCCAACAGTTCAAATACTTTCAAGCTGATTTGTTACGGTTATGTTCTCAATTTGGGTGCTCTAGCATGTCGTTTTTGTGATAAGAATTAGTACATGCAACTCAAATAAACATAACACACATAATACATTGTTTACTGCTAATTATGAACAGATCTAACAACTAATATCATGCATTTGTAGACACAGGTATTTTTGGTCAACATGACCCTAGACAAAACCCCCCCGGGGAAAACTAGTTTGAGATCTATGTGCATATATGAAGAAAGCAAATGAAGGGTTACAGTAAACACAATACAAGATAGAACCCGATACAATAGCAACTCCAACAGAGAAGATATACAAGCTCAAATCCACCAAATGCGCCCCAGAATGGTGCGCCCCTCATGCAAACTGCCAAAACCACTGAATCTGCTCCAACTGCCAACTGTGATGTCAGATCTGAAAACCCCTCCACGGGAATGAAGCTCCAGTAGATGTCCTCACTCTGCAATTGACCTCACTGCAATCTAATGGCTAGATATCCTACCAAAAATGAATCAGCCTGCCAAGCGAATGCGCCCCTCTCTAAAGTAGAATAGCTCCAGTAAATAAATGAAGCAAGCAGCTCCAAGCCTCCCACAAGGAATGCTAGCGGCCTCCCTCAAGAATCCTCATGCAACTGATCTCATCTCCATAGCTCAAGTGCTCCTCTCACAACAAGCAAAAACTCACCATGAAGAATGTGCCCTCCTTAGACCCTTTGCGCCCCTCTTAGACCTCAATTAGGAAACCTAGAAATGAATGGTGGAGATTCAATCTAATCAATGGTTGAGATCTCCCCATTCATCCCTAAATCATAAACCCATTTTTGGGTTAAGTTTCCTAAGTCCACTTATGTCTCCAAATTCACCCCTTTGTGAATCAATCATCACTTTATGCCAAAAGTGAGCAAATTTCACTTTAACCAAAGTCAAAGTGAAAATAGACAAAAGTACAAGGTACAAAGTGTCATGTCCTTCCCTCGTGTGCTAAGGAGGTCAAAAGCACATGGGGAACACCTCCCAAGGTACAAATCTCAACAGTATTCACAACAAAAATTAACAAAAACATATATAATACATAATATTTAAATGATGAGCAAAAATAAATATAAAATTTCATGCAAAGGGTAGTTTTAAAAAGAAACCCATAGTAAAAAATTTACTAGATAGGTCAAAGTGCAAATAACTGTTGTTCAACTCTCATCTTGTGAGGTGTATGAATAACTAATTAATGTAATTGTCGATTTGAGGAATAATGAATGTAGTGACCTTACATACTACGTCATCACCATTTATAGCTGGTTTTGGGCACTTATTATGCATTTAGTGTTCAATTATGAATCTTGTATGGCAGCAAATTCTTGATGCATTGCATCTTGCAACAACTTCCTTGTGAGACTAACTTTTGGCATCATTAATATGCCATTGTTGGTTTCTATGAATAGGATGGTAGCAACCTATTATGCAAATGTAGCATCTAGACTCTAGGGGTATCTCCTTTTATTTTGGCACCATAAATGATGGATTCTATTATTGTAATCCTAGTTCCCTGCACATTAAGGATGATTGCCTTCCATATTATTAAAATCTCCAATAAGTATTCAACTGTAAAGAGGAGCAAAATCCATAAATTAGGTTAGCAACTTGCATAAATTGAGCAACTGCATATTTTCTATATATTTTGCAGAATTTCGACACTACTATATGGCAGATTGCATTTATGAAGAGACAACTGAGAGCAAAGGCATAATTAATTGTTTTTCAGAACATTTCTGTTAGACTTTACTGCACCTCAGGCCCGCTCTATTGTTTCCATAGTTATACACAATTTACCCAATTGAACTGTAAACATAAACACACTGAGATACCTAACTATATTAGCACAGCAGAAAAAGGTAAAGCTAGCAATTAGATCATACACAGGTAGACATGAATTTCAAGCCCAAAATTATTTTTCTTAAACCAAGAACCAATGGGCTCCCGTACCAGGGACAATGGTCCTGTTATCGCACAGTTTGTAGTTTAGGTCATAGGCTAAATGATAGAGACCAAACTGGCGTAAGAGGAACCTTCCCCACCCAATGTCACCTCGATGGGGAGGTTCTTTCTGTTTAGGGAGGTTAGCCCAGGGGAGACGTCCCTGGCAACCTGGGGTTTGAAGAGGCAGAAGGTATAAAGTCAAGTTTTAGAGTTCCCTCCTCACAGGTTACTACCAATGTCAGACAGTCCGGCTAATCAGCCAATAAATGAAGTGTATGCCCTATTGAAAACACCTGCCCGGAACAAGACAATAGCAACACAATATATATATGCAGGCTATTATAACTCAAAGGGTTAGTACTTCATTGACTATCTGATATTATTAATAAGCAATGTACTGCAATAGATGTAATATGAATTCAACGTTTTGTCAATCAGCTATGAAAGACCATCAATTCATCAATATCTAAAGAGATGATTAAGCCAACAATATGTCCAATCAACAATTTACTCAATAAATGCTTCAAATCATCATTTAATTGCTCATATTACACTTTTGCTACGCCAAGATGAAATATTCAACTATGACATCAGCCCTAATTAGGTTAGTTATGTTAGTTAGGGTTTCAAAATTTAGTTTTGAAAGTAGTTTTTTGTACACTAAAGCTTCAACGTTGAAGGTCAAATATCAGTGCCTTAGGGTATATGGAGTCAGATAAGTAAAGGGCACAAGATTTTGGAAGGACGGTGACGTAAAGACTAGAAGGTAGGGTTCTATGGTGCTGCAAAGGATGGGCCCTAGAATCAAAACCCTAGGGGAAAGAGGCTCACTGTGGTGTTGCTTAAGCAAGGCCTCGTGCTCTTTCCTCCTCTAAATCAACTTGGCAAAACGGCTAGCCTAAAGAACAAGTCTAAGGGAGAAAGTGTTGTAAAGACAAGGCTTTCAAACCCTAGAAGATGAAAACCCTAAGTGTAGATACCCTAGGCCTAGGACGTCACCTTCTTTCAACCTATAACTTCAACACTAGCTCAAAATGAAGAAGCAAGACAAGTGTAGCAAAGGCTAGGCTCTATCTCTTTTCTTCAATCGCTGAAAGCTTTCTCTCTAAGGGGACATGTAGCAATGACCTACTTGTGTACTTGTTACCTAGGGTTTTAAATCAGAAATATTATAAGCAAATGCAAGAAATTACACCTACAACCATTCATTTAAGAAGTTTTGCAAGAAAATTTACTTACATGTCATGAAGAAAAACATAAGCAAACCCTAGTTGTAAACCTTCCTTGAGAGAAATACCATAAAATGCCAAAAATATCCTTCCAATAGCAAGTGTGCCTCACTTATGCAGCAAATATACCCAAGAAGGGCGCAAAAATCAGACCTCACAAGTGTGAGTGAATTGTGTTATGTCAAAATGAGGGAAAACATCCTCAATTTA
>ML786257.1:342417-354450 GCA_009831015.1 Picea engelmannii | reverse complement strand
GGGTTTTAGACATGGATAGGTGAGGTGGAAGGGTGTGGGCCACCTATGGGTGAGTTGTGAGGCTAGGGAGGGCGCACTAGGTGAGAGAGAGGGGCCCATAATCACATATATTTCATTTCCTAAAGTTTTGGGTGTAAGGGGGGTGCCCTTTCCCCATGGGGCGTGAGGCTTTTAATTGATGGGTGAGTTAGGGGGTAAGAAAAGGTTATAATGTTGCTAGGTTGGGTTGGGTAGGTTAGGGGGGTCTAATCTTGCTCTTTTCCATCTTCAAACTAACCCACTAACTCTTTTTTACAAAAATTACAAAAATGACTTAGCAATTGAAATTGTTGTTTTGACGACTTTGACTCCGGGTGGACAAAGGCATAGCAAACTTCGTCCGACTGAGCTAAAACTTGGTCTATGGGTGTAGGGTGCCATTCCATTTCTTTTGAGCACAAATACTCCTATCAAAAACCCAAAGACCCAGTTTTTACAATATTTGCTGAAAAACATTTAATTAATTAAATAATTAAAATTCCAACCTTAGGAAAATTAATTAAATTTAATTAATTTAAAAAAAACTATCTAGACTCGACGAAATTCCGTGAAACTTTCTACAATGTCTAGCATGGTCATTTACATCATTCCTAAACAATAGCTACCAAAGGATGAGACCATTAGAACGTCGTTGACCACTTTGGAGGAATTATTGCATGTGTGAGGGAAAAACTCATGGGAAGTCAACCAGGCTGAAAAGCCCAATTAACAACCTGAGGATAAAAAAACCCTCAGTGAAAGGAACTCTCCTAATGAAAACATCCCAAGGTACCTGACCTAACTATGATCCATGCAGACTTATTCAATTATTAACCCACGCAGGGGTGCGGAAATTTCGTTTACAAAATTTTGTGTTGGAGGCATAAAATGCCCAAGTAGAACCAAACTGTCTTCAACATACTAGCATCTAATGATGCATATCTTCATGGCACATGGAGTTGACCCCCCAGTGCTAAATGGGCGGTCAACAAACCGGAAGGAAAGCAAGCCACTTGGGTACAACTCCTTCGGGCTTACGTTTACAGTATTTTAGAGTAGATTGGAAGAAGAAAACGTTACCCAATGAGAGGAGTTGTTTGGAGGGTGTGTTGTGCATGTGATTTGGGCAGTATGTCCTCTTATCCTGGTAAGAACCTGCAAAAATCAACAAGCTATTGCTTACTGATTTGAACTGCAACACACTCAGAAAATGTTATGAAATCTTTGTTTTTAGGCAAAGATTTCGTGCATACAAGAACCAGAAAATTAAATGATTTTAGGTGACCTATCTAAGCATGTTAGCTACCGAAATGAAGAATGAGAGAAGGTGAACAATATCAGAAATAACTTGGAGTGTATGCGAGAAGTAAAGGTAAATCCATGCTTGGACTTAGCCCAATATCCTCTCCTTGAAATGTCCTGCAAAGCTTAAACAAAATGTGAGACTAAGATAGATAATGAAGGTATATATTAATAATCAAAACTACTTTTAATCATTAGTACATGCAAATCAAATAAGTTAGCAACTATACAATCACTAAACTTAGTTAAGTAAAATACTTTACCCAACAATCTACCTATAATTACACAAATAACTGAAACAAAACGATTTCACCTGATATGCATATAACGAGCCCAGACTACTCTTGAGATCCGTGTATCCTCCAAAGAATTTCCTTTTATTATCCAAATGGAAGAAGTTGTAGCAACTACTTGCTACAAGTTCTTCAAGAGCCACACTAATGAAGAGAAGTGACAATAATGATGAGAGAGGAAGAGAATAAGATAGTGAGAAAATGGTAGCATAACAGTACAATAATGAAAGGTGAAGAATAAGGGACTGAGAGGTCTCTTAAATAGCTTGAGAAGCTAAGGAGACCCCTCCTGGATCTTCAACACTTGTCAAAGATCCAAAGGTGAAGACAACTCAAAGGAGAAAGCAGCCAATGAAAGACTAAGCTTTTAGGTTGAAGGAAAAGGTAAGTGAATGAGTTGGATAGGATAAAGCAAGGAAAGGTTAAGAGAAAAAGGCAAGAGGAAACCCACGTATGGGATAAAGGAAGAGTTTCCTTGCTTTCAATGGAGATGTTTCCTTCTTTACGTGAGCATTACCCATTCTTTCCAAGACAAAGCGCGAGTTTAAAAGAGGTAATGTGTGAAGTTTGGATAAGAATGTGGAGGGACGTGAGGAGCACACGCCCAGGAGGCATGTGAGAGGTGGAGGAAGGGAGTCACGCTTCAACTTAAAGGAGCTTCTAAATTATGCAAGAACTAAATCGTAACTTACCAAAAGAGAGCGTGAGTTTAAGTGAGTGTGTGAGCTGGAGTGTAGATACGTGAGAGTGTACGGCTTGGAAGGATGCGTGGGAGTTGAAGTTGGAGTGTGGAGTCCACACTGATGGATGATGTGGATGGAAGGAGAGGCGTGAGGTAAGGGAAGGGGGACCCACGACTTATTAAAGGGAGTTTCCAATACTTGCTTGGGAGTGGGGACGCAAATCCATAAAGGAGAGCGTGAGTGTTTGAGTTGGACTGTGGAGGGGGTGTGGATACCACACTCTCCAAGGTAAGGTGAAGGGATAGGGAGGGCGCACCTCATGAGGAGGGGCTCAAAACTTTTTAATAAATGATTTATTTATTAAATGCACAAGACGGTCGTACGTTTTTAAGAGGGGGTATCACCCACATGGGGAATTAAATTAAAAATTAATTTTAATTAAAACGGAGTTAAAAGGGTAGGTAAAGGGTTAGGGATAGGTAGGTGGGTCTTTCTCATCATTATTTTCCACTTACTACACTTGATTTGGTCCATTATTACAAAAATGACATTTGCCCATGTCCTGGGTTTGGCAATTAAAATTGTCGTTTTCTCGAAAAACTCCTAAGTGGACAAACAACCTAGCAAAACTTGCCCAACTGAGTTGAAACTTGGTCCACGGGTGCAGGGGGTCTCATTAGCTTTCTTTTGAGTACAAATACCCCTATTGCAAATCCCGGGAGCTAAGTTTTACATTAATTACCCAGAATTAATTAATTAATTAATCAATTAATTAATTCGGAACCTTAAAAAAAACCTAACTATACTTGACGGATTTACGTGAAATTTCACGTGTTGTCTTACATGGTCATTTACAACATTCCTAAACACTAGCTACCTAGGAATGACTTCATTAGAACGTCTTTCACCACTTTGGAGGACTTATTGGGTGGGAGTGAAAAACTCAAGGGAGATTAATCCGGCTGGTTGGGCCACATTAACCTCCTGAGAATAAAAAACACTCAGCGAAAGGAACTCTCCTAATGAAGAAACCCTAAGGCAACTGACCTAACATGATCCATGTAGACCTATTACATTATAAACCCGCGCAGGGGTGCGGTAATCCTGCTTACAAAACTGTGCTGGAGCAAAAAAATGCCCTGTAGAACCAAAAAGTCTTCGACATGTTTACATCTGTTGATGCATATCTTCATGGTACATGGAGTTGACCCCCTAGTTGAAGAGGCGGTCAACACTAGGCAAAGCAAAATGGTACTCCAGAGAGAAGGTAGAGGAAAAATTTCCTCACCTCATTCAATAAAGATTTTGGGGACCAAAAGCATCCCTAAATGGGGAGGTACGATCTGGATTAGATCATTATATTATTTGTCATCTGTCTCATTACTTTTTGGGTGGAAAAATTGGAGGAATCAACTTGCAGGACCATTTCAGCAGCTAGTCCAAATTTGGAAATTTGTGTCCAAAAAGTAGTCAGAGATCTTCCAGAGCCATTTTGATGCATCAAACGACCTTTTTTTTGGTCCAAACCTTACTCCGGAGGAAGATTTTAAATCCTACACGTTGATACCTTTCCGACAATGGAGATCGTTCGTCAATCGGAGTTCGTATGAGAAAGTTATGTCTCCCACAAGTTGAACTACCATATTGATCACCATGGTGCGATTGGATGCCACATCAACTTCCATTACTTAGACATGTGGGGCTAGCCACGTAGTGGATTTTCTAAGAACATTCTAGAAAATCCAAAACCTGATCACAATTGAAGATTGAGGAAGTCAAAAACCTATCCCTAGATGGCTATCAGGCTATGTTAAATACCGGGCCACTAGGAGGAGAAGGGATTCCATTCTTTTGCATTGTATCTTGTTCCATAGGAGCAGAACATCTGAGAGTGGTACTCTTTGAGCATAATAGAGGGGGAGAGATTTTGTAGCAGCCATACATGCCACAATTCATAGACAACTCCACAAAGAGTGTCTCTTTCTTTGTACTTGCATCATTTCTATACCAGAGAAAAGAGAGCAAAGCATCCTCACCTTCTAGTTAGGTTTTCTCCCGTATTGGGTTTCCCAGGTCATATCTTGTGTTTATTTGTGGATGGTGTGAATGTGTTTTACTGTTCTCTATTTTCTGCATTTTATCTATTTTATCAGTAACTAAATATTCTAGAGATCTAAAGGAAATTAACCTTCATAGTAAAGATTTCAATATTTTTTGTTAGATCTATTGTGACGAACTCTTCCAGTGGAATATCCACGGCAGTTTACAGATCAAGAGTGGTCTAACCATTCCACAATAAGACAGTTCTACTCAATGCTTTGTAACTCATATCATCAACTATCACAACTTCAAGTACAGAGAATCATGAGAAGGTATTACAAGCCAGAACAAAGATATAAAGCTTTTCCATGAAATGCTTTGAGGACAAAGTATCTTTGAAGGAATAAGCGATCTAATAAACATATATCTAGAAATAAACATCAAATAAATAATAGTAATAATAACAATAAATAAATGGAGTGACAAATCCTTACTAAGGGACATGACCTAACCGAGGAACATGATCAATGAAACCATCATGACTAGTCAATACATATAAGTATACTATCACATGGCATTGTATCTACTCATCATCTACCTTATTCAACTATCAAATATATAAATACTTATCCTATATGAATTTCAACTATTTATCCTTCTTATGTTGGATATTCCTTAGTAAATGAACTATTGTTTATCTCAATGAGCAGTTTTGTTTGATGATCTATTATCATGAGGTGAAAGTTCATCATTGCTTCTATCGTATGGACTGCACTCTCTTGTCCAATCTGCTATAGAGTCGTAGCTGGAGTTGCATAAACCAGTTTTGGGGGTATACAAACACGCATGAACCTTTTATCAAATCTACACTCCTATTCTTTTCCTTTGTCAAAAAAATGAAATCATGATTGAAGCACATAAAAATCATATCAAGACTATCTATTCAAACATATTCTGACTGAAACCATGTCCATACACACAGACACAACAAATGTAAGCCAACTATTTTCAAACAAAACATTTTCTCCAGATTTATCTATTCAAGCATATTCTTCCTGAAACCATGTTCAAACACACAGACACAAGAAATGTAAGCCAACTATTTTCACACAAAACATTTGCTCTAGATTTATCTGAAAACTTCTGGACTTCCTGTTTCCTAGATTTTTGGAGTCTACAGTATACAGTGTACATATTTTACAATCCTTCAAACATATATTAGAAGCATGATAACACCGAACAATATACAGTATCCCACCTCTCTGGCTAGTGTCATTATCATAGCAGTTTACAAATCCTCTAACTAAAAAGGGACCAACATAGACTTTGAAAAGATTGATCAGTCATGATATTCCATTAAAACTGCAGCCTTTTTTAAATTTTTAACATGATAATGAGAAACTGAATAAGCAATTCTGAACATGAAGCAAAGGCAAACTAATTGCAGATCATATTCAAATGTTTCACAGTATAAATCATACATGAGAACACAAGTTACATCAGCTTCACTAAGGACATATCAATTTCAGAAGGCTTTCTGTCAAAACCCACCTGAGGAAACTTTGCTGAGCACACAACATAATCTGCCATTGTGAGCAACTCATCCAGACCTTCTCTCTTTCTTTCAGCATCTACTAAGATTGGCAACTCCCTTCTTCTAGCCTGATCAAAAAATAATATTAGAGAGAAGGTTTGAAATCAGAAATTGTTGATTCCTTGGCAATCAAAGCATCGCAATCCAACAGTAAAATAAATCACTCATACAAATGATTGTACAACAGAGCCATGGTTGCGTGTCATGTCCCCTCCCTTTTGACCTCATTGAAGGGAGGGTGGAGTAGTCTAAGGGGGCTCCCCGTAGGCTATAGCCCCAAAGAAAGGGAGCCATGGGGTTAAAGGTGTCACCAAGGAGGCAAAGTTTTGACTTTCAAGGTGACATTGGGTAAAAAGAAGAATAAAAGGGGATAAAGTGACTTTATGTCACCCAACTTAAAGAACAAGTCACCTAGAGTGCCAAGTGGCAAAAACAGAGAAGGGGTTAAGCAAAGGAAAAAAAGTATATAAGGAGGAGGGGAGACACATTCCTCATCATGTGAATTTGGTTTTGAATATCTTGTTTCTGCCTTTGGAGGCTTTTGCCTTAAGATTTTTGAGGGTTTTTGACAAAAACCCTTGCTTTCTGTTGAGATTTGGTGGTGCATTGGGCTCACCCTAGCTCAGCATTGGGAGAGATCTGCCTTTATCTGTCTATCCAATTGCTACAGACTTCATTTAGTGGCTGTTCTGAACCTGGGAGGAATTCGCTGGGAGGAATAAGGGTTTATTACAGGTTTAAAAGTTGATAAGGTTGCAGCAAGAGAATTTTGGAGGGTCCAATCCATTGCTGAGCACCCAGAAGAGGACCGAGCCCTAGAAACTTCTATTCAGTTGGAGGATCGAGCCTGAAATTGCCTTCTTGAAGGGGCCGAACCTGCTTAAGAGGGGCCGCAGCTGTTGCAAGCTTATTTTGAAGGGGCCAAATTCCTGTTTGAGGTTGAAGAGGAGGGTTTGAAACCCTATATGACAGCATCCACAGAAGGAAAGGGACAAGGTTGCAAGCCTTGTCCCACAGGCCGAGGTCATTTTCTGGGCTGGTAAGGTGTTTTAAGGGGGGGGGGAAAGGTGCCTAGAGCTGTCACCAGAACTGTTCCAGCCCCTCAAAGAGGTACCGAACCCTACAGCAGCCACAATACTGCAGGCCGAGGGTCTATCGGAGCTGAGAGAGCTGGCAGCGGACTGCAAGAAAGGACCAATCCATGCTGGAGACCGTTAAGCCCAGGTTTATCTGATTATTCCTATTGTAGAGGCTAGGGTTTTCTGTTGAGAGAACTACTGCTAAATTTGAGGCCTGTCAGCCTTTGTGTTGCCATATGGCTAGACTAGAAATTGTTGTTTGAAGCATTTTAACTCTGATCTGCTTGTTAGTAATTCCTGTATTGAGACAGCAGCCTCTAGAGGGATTTACTGCTGGTTTTGAATACAATTTGCTCATGGTTTTGATACTATTTACTGCTGGTTTTGGATATAAATTGCCGGTGGTTTTGGATACATTTACTGCTGATTGTGGATACTGTGTACTGCTGGTTTCTGGGTAGTATTTACTGTTGGTGTTCTTATGCTACAAACAGAATTTGGTATTGATCCTATTCATGTGTTGGGGTTTTATGAATGTGCCCTGTTGTTGGTAGGGATACTGCACCATTTGGCTGTTTCAACTTTCAAGTCGACCTAATTCCCTTATTTATCAGCCTAGAAAACAAATAAATGGAAGTGGAGAAAATACAATTTCAATCCTAAGTTCCATGATAAGGGGAAACAGGTATGAGTTTCTGAAACGGGAACGTGCCGGAAACATGACCCCCAAAAAATTTGGAAACGGGAAAACATGATATGTGTGTGTTTGTGTAATGTGCTATTTTATAAATAGCACATTATATTGAAACTTTGAAAGAAAGCATTATGAATAAATGAGCAAGAACATTTAAATGACAAGCAATGTTCCACCATCACTTATATTGGGGTCTGCATCCTTAGTATCAGCCTTTGCCTCTTGTCTAGCCTTTGCCTCTACCTCGATTCTTTAGGCACATCAGTCTACACCACCCAATTTTGACCTCGATCCTTGAGGAACATCAATCAACACCACCCAATTTTGACCTCGATCCTTTAGGGACTGTTACCTCCTGGTGTTGATTTTTAAATAAGATAGGTTAAGCATGAAGTTCATTCCATTTTAGCATTTAACCATAACCATAAATGTTGCAGCAACCAAGATCACAAGAAGAAGCACCATGCACAAGAACACAAGATGTATCCTAGGAAACCCTTCTCAACAAGGGAAGAAAACCCAGCCAAATCCTTTGCTATATTCTTCAAGAGAAAGACCTTCACCACCAAGATAAACCCTAGCACACAAGAGGGTGCTCAAACCCTAGAACTCTAGCACCCAAGAGAGGTGTGCACTTTTCCCAAAGAAGTGTACTTGCTGAAATTTCCAAACTTACATGAAATATATGATTCCACAATGGGGAATTTCCCTTTACTTATATTAGACTTGTCCTATCAACTGAAGTGTTTATTGGCTCAACAAGGCCGACCTCTCTAAGTCATATTATAATTATTATTATTATTATAATTAATATTATCCAGATTAATTATCTTTTACATTTATTATTAATCACATTGACGTAGCGTCGACCTGTACCCTTTACATTACAATTAGGGTTACAGGCAGGTCTGACTCTTGAACAATATATAGCAAAGGATCTGATACACCTGTTGATCGCCTATTCAACTAGGGGGTCAACTCCATGTGCCATGAAGATATGCATCATCAGATGCTACCAAGTTAGAGACTATTTGGTTCTACAAGGCATTTTTGGCCTCGAACACATTTTTTTGTAATTGGAATTTCCACTCCCCTGTGTGGAATAATAATGTAATAGGTCTGCATGGATCATAGTTAGGTCAGTTACCTTAGGATTTCTTCATTAGGAGAGTTCATTTCACTGAGTGTTTTTTTTACTCAAGTTATTAATTTGGCTTAACCAGCCTTATTAATTTCCCTTGAGTTTTTCACTCCCACAAATAATTCCTCCAAAGTGGTGAAAGGCGTTCTAATGGATTCATCCTCTGGTAGCTAGTGTTTAAGAATGATGTAAATGACCACGTTGTTGTCGTCCTTATACACACTTGCAAACGTGAGCTAAGTCCTACTCATTTAGTGTTTCCTTGGAGGCACAATACCTAGGTTCAAAGCCCACGCTGTCACTTTGACTTAAACCTCTTCTGTCTAGGCTTACTCCTAGGGAAGCCAAGGGGGGTAGACCCTAGTTTTTAGATGAGATTAGACTTTAAGTTCTAGGAGTTGGTTTTAATTAGTTTAAGGTTGGGGGAAAATCTAGGCTATGATGCAAAGGCAGCAATGCAAGATGCAATAATTCAATTATGACAAGCAAAGTCTTTTCCTAGGACAACTAAGACTAGTGCCTAAGATTGGGCAAAGGGGTCAACTAGATTCAAAGGAGGTTGATTACACAAGATTTACAATGATTACAAATCTTACAATTAGATACAAACTAGATACAAGATGAGTAGGTAATACAACTATGAACAAGATACAATAGCTACAACAATGAATATTGTAAAACCACCACAAGATTATACCCAACAATAGATACAAAGAATACAAGAGATTAACTAACCATGTGCTTGTATGTGCAGGAATTAGAGAGATTCAAAACAAGATGACCATCAACACATCAAGCCAAGCATGCTCACAATAGCACTTACTCTATTGGACTGCTTATCAATGGCATTAAAGATACAATTCACTCAAGACCCAATCAAGAGAGTGCCTCCAAGTGGATGCACAACTTCTTGAGGGATCACACCATATAATGAAACATCAATTAAATGAAAGTTGCTTTAAAGAGAAAGTATTCCAAAACACAAGTATGTCCACTTAGATGATTAATCCACAAAGCATAAGTTAGACTTGCATGTAAATGTAAATGTGAAAGAGTGCTTGCAAGTGTTATTTAAATGCCAACCATCAAAGATATACCAATAATGATGCCCATTGTTGTAGTGGATTAAGGAGTTGATTAAAGATTATTAAGTGATGAGTGACTCCTAGCTAAGTGTCAACCCAAAACTCTCCTCCCCCAATTACCAAGTGGCTGCTAGATGCTCAAGAAGTGAGGCAATGAGGCCCACCCTAGCTTCACAGGTCAACCCTAAGATCCGAGTACTCCCGGAAAGGACGTCACGCGCCGTGAGACCGTCCCCAGCCTAGCACCTTCTGTTGCCTTCCTCAAACCCCGTTTTAAATGGCGAAGATGGTGAGTTGTGGTGTCCTATAAAGTCTAATAAGTTATAAGACCTATGGACTAAGTGTTTTTAGGTGTTTGGGCTTGTTTAAGTGACTTTTACTTGCATGTCACTGATTGTTGAGCCTAGATCATTCCCCAGTTCCTTTGTTAAACACAAGAGGAAAATACTATCCTGTATCAACCTCCAAAATGGACCATTCCTCATGTTAACCACAATGAGAAATCGTTGTCTGGCGAGGCGGACCAGTCTTCTTGAGTAACCCTCAAGAAGAGAGACTGCCCTAGACCACTCCCCATGTTAACCACAATGGGAAGTCGTTGTCTATGATACATCAGCAATCTGGACCATTTCCCATGTTAACCACAATGGGAAATCGTTGTCCGTCAAAAATCTCAATCCACTTTCCGAACAGGAAAGAATTTGTCCAAGCTGGACTATTTTTCAATGAATGTCTTCAATAATATTTTAGTGCTCCCTCCCAACCTGGGAGTCATCTCTTCCTTTTTCAATAAGCAAATCGTCTCCACAAGTTCCAGCTTGAGTACGCAAACTCTTTCATCTTTTACCAAAATGTCTGCTCATCTGCTCATCTGTGGAGATATGTATTCGAGAACCACTTTCTCCTTTCTGGACTTCATCACGGATAATGTAATGCTTGATTTCAAATGTACTTTAGTCTAGAACACTGATTTTATGTGAAGGCTTCATGTAGCTCTGAACAATAAAGTATATCATTGTTGGAAAACTAGAACATATCCATGTGGCACTTCTTCTATCATTATGAGATCTGATGTACAGAGTAATCATCTTGATGTTATAGGAAATCTTCACCACGCTTCTGCTGTGCACTGGAGGTTCCCCACCAAGTTATCTTCTTCTATCTGCATACAAGGGTCTCTTTCTGGTATGCCTCAAAGTCTTGAGATTGCTTCTTCATACGCTCTTTATTCAATTTCTCTGGAGAATATTCTTTGCATTCATCTGATGTAGAAATCCAACTCATGGATGTTGCGGATGATATAATGACTCATGTAGAGATAATTCTGGTTTACTGGAACAAGTAATCATCATAGTCTTCTCCCTCCATCCGGGAGAACTTCTAGTTTTGGATCTTGCAATGCTTTCATTCATAAGTCTTCCATACACTGTTCTTCATCACGACTTTCAGTTCCTCTGCTTGATCGCTTTTATTGAGTTTATATCAGGCTGACAATCTTGTGATTCTTGATACAATGACTGGTTGATCTGGCTTCTCTTTCTTTCTTGGAATCTTCATGTGTTTCTTTAGTTCTCGGGTCCATGGAGTTTCTTATAGATTCCATGCCCTAAAGATTCCATCATAGGATCACGGGTGTGGATGGACAACCATGGATACTTTAAGGCTTCTCTTTGAAGAATATGTATTGTCTTCCATGGTTGCTATCATGGATATATACTTCATCATCTTCAATGGATCATAGGATTAACTCCCTCCTAATCCTTGCTTCATGTATGAGTGCATATAATCGGCTCCCTCCATCTAACGGAGTCCACGCTTCCATCTGCATCCTTATTGTCTTGTACAATATATAATTGGCTCTCTTGTCTAATAGATTCCACGCTTTCGTCTTATTGTCTTCTACAAAACGTCATAAGTCTTTTTCCAATTTCCTCTCAATTGTTGACTTCTTTCTGTCTTTTCTTCTTCTAAGTCTCTTCATGATTGATTCGGCTTATCTTGCAATAACTTCCACATGATTTGTATTTCATCCTTTCATGTGTATTTATCTAATGATATCCATTCTTATCTTGTTGTTCTTCCATAGGTATAGTTCTTCTTGGAA
>ML786257.1:304613-317715 GCA_009831015.1 Picea engelmannii | reverse complement strand
ACGAACAACGTGCCAGTACGGAAAAAAATAAACCGTGGTACGGACAAGAAAATGGTGCCGCATAACAGAACAATGAATTCATACCATGGACTGTATGGATGCAGCAGACAGATTGTGTGGATTTGGTGGTTGTGCTGATATGGATCGTTGTGCACTGTTGTTGTACAGACAGGTACAGTTTTTACTTTGTTGTATGGATAGGTACAGGCATAGATGTAATTTACTTTGTTGATCCAATTAACTGCCCTTTAATCACGTGAATTTTCCGATGGTTTTTTTTTTATTCTTTTTATAACAGGAATTCTAATATATATATTGTTCTTGATTTATTGGCAGCGAAATATTCTTCAACAAAATCCTGAGTTTATATGGCCAAAAGCCCGAATTGGTCAAAGTCAGAAGTTTCTAAGAACTTTGAAAATTTGAATGGCCAAGGGCCTAGTTGGTGGTCAAAAACCAAATTTCTCAGAGAAACTCTGAAACCATGGGGTTGGCTAAAACTCGGTTCAGACAAGGTCTGATAAAGAGAGTGGCCAAAGGCCAGGATCAGAAAAACGCAACTCTGATACCAAATGAGACGAACAAAGTTCGCTCACACAAGAATTATCCAAAATACTTGGAATATAACAAAATAATCTATGTAAGAATAAATGTATAAAATATGAATAGAGAAGATAAGATAAGATGATATACAATTGAGAATGAGGGCTCGTTTATATACCAACACAGGGGTGCCCTTAACCAATAGACATGTCCTTTGAGACATGTCCTTTCATTATTAATAGTTAATATTTATTAATTAATTATTATGTTATGAATATCTATTTATGTATATTTATGTTCATAACACAAAACATATTGTAATGTTTAGAAGGAGGATTGGGGGTGTTGTTGTTGTTGTTGTTGTGGAAGACGGCCTTGGAGAGCGTGCTCAAAAAAAACTCTTTTCACACAAGAAAAAAATTTCACTTCTCGATGACAACAAGGGTTAGATCTCGGTTAGCTTACCTGGAAGATGCACATTTTCCTATCTATTTCTGATTTGTCGAGATCGCACAGAGCACGAGGCAAAGAGCATACGCAGATCTAAAAGAGTAGCAACCCAGAAATAAAAAAATACAAACCGAAATAAAACCAAAATAAAACTTTGCAAAAATTTTAAAAATGCGTATTCAGCCTTTATACCTCTGGATCTGACTGTAATGGTCGTATCTTGGGCAAACGGAAACTTTTCCGAGTGAAACGAAAAGTATTCCTGAATGAAACGAGTGCTCTGGACGCAATGGAACAGTCCTCTTAGCTCGGAAATGTACGGAAATGACAGAAAATGGAGATGAGGCAACTCGGCTTCACGATCTCGATCTCCAACAGGAGCGGGTCATCAAACAGGCTCTGATACCATGTTCAACAACACAGGTATTCCAACAGAGGACGAACACCTTTAGTAACCACTCAGATAACCAGATCAAAGATCAACACATCGATGTTTTCACGTGGTAAAACCCTTACGAGGAAACATCCATGGCCCCAGCCAATGCAGCCACTTGGAGTAGTTTATTAATGCAAAGAAAAAGATTATAGAGAGATTTTACAAGAGAGTTTCTCACAATCGATCATCGACAAATGACCCTCCATGCTCTTTAAATAGAGATCATAGACCAATCGGGTGTTAAGCCACAGATCAATGGTCGTTAAGATCGAGGAGAGTATGAACCGTCGAATCAATTAACTACAAATGCATACTAAAGAAACACACTAGAAAACACACTTTTACCTAACGACACAATAGACCAAATAGATCTTAACTAACTCCTAAGTGTCTAAATATCCTAACACAACTTGCATCTTTCATCATCAGGATCCATTCCGCACAGGTGGGCTTTGGTTCCGTTGCATTACAACGATTTCCGTAATTTTGAGTTATTATGGGTCATATCTTAATTAAATTCCCTAAGAAGGTCATAATGGGCATATTACTTGGAGAAACCTCTCAGTGCAATAGCTTATCGAAATCGGGAGGAAGAGCATTACAAGATAAGATGATGAGAAGTGACTTTCAGTGGTCGGAGAAGCCATCAGGATGGATAAATCACTTTTTAGAGGTAAAATGGTTAATTAATTAATTAATTAAGTGATTCAATCAAGGAATAATAAAATAAAGTAAAAGTCACTTGGAGAGAAAAGGTCAACAAGGAATTAGAGTTTCGGGAAGCTATAAAGGAAGGGTAAAGCAACCTAATTCAATATGCTATGTTATGACTTGATGTTGAGATATTTGCAAAGGAGGAGGAAATCAACCCCCTTGTTGTTTTGTGGATTTCTGGAGGAAACCACCACCATTGATCGGTTTCGGTGTTGAGAGACACACCCTAGCCTATCGAAGATACCATCCAGGTATTCCACCGCGCATTACAGTGTCCAAATCTATGATTACGCAGCTCAGCCAATGAGGGTGCAAGTGTTTGAGAGAGGGTTTGTGCAGCCGCTTGTGACAGTTCAGATTTGGCCGATTCCTTCCGACCCATTAGAGAGCTAGCCAGGGTGCACCTATTGAGCCATCTGTCGTCAATTTCAGACAGTGGAATCTTCCGGAAAGAGGAAAACATCATTTAGGGAACATCTCCAGAGGAAGCACATTTGGAGTTCCAGGGGACATTCAGGGGCAGATCTGAGGAATCCCTTCCGACCCATTACAAAGGAGACCAGGACGATCGTTTTGAGCTATACAGCGTCAGATTCCATCGGTGGAATCACTAGGGCGCACTCATTGAGCCCAAGAGGTGCGCAAACCCCCAGGGGTTGAGATCCGAAGCTTCAGAGGTCGGATCTTCAGTTCAACAATCATCAGGATTAGTCTAGAGGTCAGGGCACATCTTTTGAGACAATTTCCAGCTCATTCCGACAAGTATCGCCATCAGGGCAAGTTTTTTGGATTCTACAACAGTTACCGTGAGCTGCCAGACTGTTTTTTGTCGATCTATCTATGCATGCACAGACCAGCACCCATTATTCTGATCACGGGTATTTCTTATCAGCTATTTTGTATTCCAGTGACAATCCATAATAAACTAGAACACACATGCGAAAATCACCAAGCATGTTCACACAATAACTCAAACGCATTCAAAAACCCCCAGAGTATCAGATTCAGTGGCCAAAACCGTAGTTTAGTGGTAGATATCCAGATCAAATGGATCGGGGATATTTCAGGAAAGGGGAAAGGAGAAGAGAGGGGGAGTAATTTTAGGGAGAGTGGGAGTTAAAGAGAGAAAAGGGGGATCTGGTGATTGAGAGAGAGAATCAAGGAGAGGAAAAAGGTAGGCGCCCCCCTCATAACTCATCCATCACCTCTTGGGCCCCATCACATGCCATCCTAGCGCCAACTCATCCAAATTCTCTACAGCCTACCACATGTCACCTCTGGAGACTGCCATGTTTCACCCAGCCTAATGACCACTCCAGCTAAAAATAGTATGTTTAAAAATAGGCATGCCCAAAAATAGTAGTTTCCGTAAAAAAGAGGAAAACCCCAAATAATGTCTGGGACCACCAGGAGACCACTGCGAAAAATAGCATGTCTAAAAGTAGTCATTGCCAAAAATAGAAAATCCTCAGAAGTCGGTGGAAATATGCTCATCGGATTCGACTTTCTGTAAGGAATTTGGAAACGCAATCAAAATCACCATCTGACCCCCAATCTCCATTTGCTAAAAATAGAAAGTACCCGCACGACATCCCGGAAAGGGCTCACTGGACATAGAATGTGGTCAGGATTAATATTGTATGCTCAAAACCGTCATGTGAGTCTCTAGACACTATCTCCTAAAAAGTAGGAAACTAGTCAAAATTAGTGATCTCTCTCTCTAATCAAATCAATGGAAAATTGTACTGACTCTGTCTCTGAAGCAAAAACACCACTTAACCAATCTCTGTACCTAACCTTAGCGAAAACCAACCTTGGCCCGCCCAAGTGCTATCTATGAAAGAACCATCTGAATGTCAGCCATATGGAACATGTTGGCTCCTAACCCTCGGGATTTGCAAGTGAGCAAATCCAGGGGTTAACAATGCCTCAATCGTTATTTATTGTGGGTCTGCCATGAGTTTGTGATTTGGCTTGCATCTTATGGGGACTACAACTTTGTACATCGCAACAAATACTCGCATGTATTTTCAAGGCTCATAACCCAACTTTGCATGGCTCACATCTTTCTAACATTGCAACTTTTTCTTGCAGAGTTATCATGGGCCAACAACCAGACCTTGAGGGGTCTACATGTTTTGCACTCCACACCATTCTCTTGTGATGGGTTCACCTATTCACATCTCATTGAATTTTTGAGGAAACTTCCACGGTATTCTATATATAATTTTATAAACATTATTCTAAATAGTGATGAAATATGGCATGCATATTTTCCCTAGCACTAACCCAACATAACACAAAGGCTAAAAGAAAAAAAATGAGCATAAGGGATTTCAATTGCATTTTTATGTAGAAAATTGAAATAGTCAATAAGATGCCCAAATAATGCATCTTCATTAGACTCATTAAGCAATAAAGAACAAGTTTTTTTCTCACAATACTTTTGGTTACTGCAACACTTTAAGGGAAAAACAAATAAATAGGGAAGGCAAGTGCTACCTCTTTTGCAACAATAAGAGCTATCTGAGGAAGTCGTCCATCAAAATACACAACTCTTGCTCCTGTCAAAGCAGATAACAAGGTTGATGCTGGAAGATCTTCTGGAATCATAGGAGGGGTTCCAGGTGAGTGGATACACGTGCGAGTCTTCCTGTATTTTTATAAGAGTAACAAGTACCTCTAGAATTAGACAATTTGTTGATGGTGATAGTAGATACCTAAATTGTACAATCTAGAAAGGACATTTTATATTAGAAAACACTTTGAGTGATCAATATTCATTTCATTTTTGAACTTGATCAATTTTGTTAGGACCCCTTGGCACAGTTGTAACAAATTATTTTAGAGTTGACAGAAGTTTTTTCTAAAGTTTACAAAAGTGATCCGTCTAAGCATAGGTCAAGGAGGATGGAGGGAAAAAACTATTCTCAATGTGCCATATAAGGTATTGGGAAACCCTTTAGACTATAGAATAGTGAGGCAGGGACATACAAGTTTTATTAAGGGGAGGTTAATTTTAAATAATTTAATTACAGTTTAGGGAAGCACAGAATGGAAAAGAGAGACAAGTTAAAATGCATTTTCTCAAAATTGTTTTGATAAGGATTATAATAGAATATGACTGGGTTCTAGACACAAATTCAGGAACTTTTCAACAAAGTAGTGGGAACTCTCTTTTGTAACACCTCAGCAAAAGGATGCGCTGAGGGTAACTTACCTGAGGTGAATACTTTACAACAATCCATCAGATAGGGACTGCAAGAGATGCTCTTAGTTATCTCCTCAAGGAAGCAAAAATAAAGTCACAAATCAAAGGTCTCTCTTTGTTAGTGGATATATAGCTCCTTACTGTATACTTTGTTGATGACTCTGCACTTACTCTTGAATTATCTCAGGAGTTGGTGGAGGGAAATTTGCAATGTGTAGTGCTGTGGTCACAGGAGCAGTATTAAGTGAAGAAAAACATAACTGGTCAAGAAGCTTATCCGAATTGGATATGAAGAAGTCAAGAGATCATCCAACCAAAACAAATTATGAAGCATTTAGGTATTCCCATTGGCTCTTGCCCACTGAACAATGGAGGTGGGTGCTGAATAGATTTAAAGTTAGACTTCCGAGGTGAATTTACAAGGATTTGCCTCAAGCAGGTAAGCTTGCAGTCTGGAACAGAATTTATAGCCAAACATGTTTATTACTCATCTTATCTCTTCCCATCAGCATTGGAATTTCGGATAGAAGAACCTAGAATGTATTTTCAGATTTTTATCTCTGGGGGGTAGCAAGGACAAAAAAGAGGCCTTGAGTCAGTTGATTAGGGTATATGAAGTTATGAACTGTTACTAGAGAAAAGGGAGGTCATAGGGTTCATTGATATCAGGACACAAGGGGAAGTAGGAACTAAATAGATTGTAGGCATTTGAAGGTGAGGCACCTTGGCAGATTCTTATCAGGAATAGACTAATGATAGCCTCACATGTTAATGGAATTAAGGGTCCACTTGGCATTTTTTATGTAATTGCAGATGCAATTTCCTTCAAGATGAACAGTTCAGCAATACGTAAAAGAATCTGGTAATTTTGGCAAGCAAAACAAGAATTGGGAGTTTCAGAGGCCTAGACATGTGTGGGATGTAGCTGCCAGATCCATCTAGACCAATGTTGCACATATCATTTTGGGGAATATATTGCCAAGGGTCTGGAAAGAAACTTATCACAAATATTGGTGAAAATAATGGAAAATATCAGCAACAATAAACTTGGACTTGAAATTTTGGAAAAACTTGGAAAAATCAGTAAACAAAAATTGAAAATATCAGGAAAAATAGGAGATATTTGCAACATTTATCTAGACATATCACACATCAAGAAGTAAATGTGAATCTTCTATAACCCAGCAGTATGAACCAGAAAACTCAACAATATTTCACTCAGAACTTATTTGACACTTTAAATAAATTTTCTGAAATTTTTATTTTCCTGTTACAGATAGGTTATCTTCACAAAATTAATTAACACAGCAGAAATAACTCTGATCTAAACTGCAGAAGATAACAGCAATCACACCACACAATAAACACATGTATTTTTGGACAAAATCGTCCCTGGAAAAATCCAATGTGGGAAAACCAGTTCTTCAGATTTGGATTTTATTATTGCAGCAGAAATATAGAGATATCTTACAGAAAAACCCCAACTTTATTCTTCCAAGTAGTACGACCCTTCTACAACCCTCAGCAAGCCACACGACTCAGCAAAGTTTCTGTTGTGAGCCTCTGCTTCATCCATACAGCTCTCTGCATAAACTCTGCGTCACCTGGTACGGCTACCTTCAGATCTGAAATTGGTCTCTGCTAACAGTCAAGGAATGTTAACTTTTATAGCTCGGGAGATACTCCACATGTTTTGTCTTGTATGCGAAAGTAGTCTTACATTTGCACTACTAGGCACTTGACTTTGTAATGGGTTTTTATAAAGTTGTAATAAAGTGGTTCTTTTATTAAAGTGATTTTTTAATAAAGAATACCTTCTAATATTAAAGTGACTTTATTTCATAAAGTGCACTTATGTTATAAAGTGAAATTGTACTTTAATATTTTAAGTGATTTATTTTTTAGGGAATGAATCATGTCCCTTGATTATGTAAAGGCAAGATTAGATCTTGGCCTTTGGATTTAGGGATGGCGAAGGTGAAAAGACACTTGGAAGGTGAAAGGTCATTTTTGAATTATAAGAGAATGCACTGGGTAGTGTGCAAGACACAAGAGAAGAAGAGATTGAGAGATTTCCGAGAGCTTTGAGGAGAAGAGGAAAGGGCGGCAAGCTGGGTGCATTTTCCAAAATATATTGGGCACATTTCCCAAGGCAAAACTCTGTTTTGTGTGTGCTGAAATTTATTGTTGTGTCAGAAGCCGTATTGTACGGATCCGTACAATCCGTACAGTAGAGAAGTGGGCATGTTTTTAGAGGCAAAGAAGGCACAGAAATCGAGGCAATTTGAGGGTATTTGTTGTTGAAGGGAAGCCGTACAAAACAGGTTGTATAGCAGCAGACTGGCACAATTTTTCGAGGTGTTGTTTTTTGGATGGGCCGTACAGCAGTACGGACTTGGCACGATTTTCAATGAAGATTTTTGGAGGGATAGTTTGGGTGTTGTAAGTGGTTTTCTCTTGGATGTAAATGTAATCTTGTTGCTGATATAACTTTCATGAGCTAATAAAATCTCTCTCTTTGGGTTTCCCCACATTGGGGTTTTCCCTGGCGGGTTGCCTAAATTTCTGAGTTTTACATGGATGTATAATTGTTGTTCATTGTGTTTATTCCACTACAAAAGTGCTTGGCAATGTGTATTTCTGCTCTTAATATTTTTTGAATGTGGGTTTCTACATTTCAGAGTTCATAGATGACAGTTATCTCTAGGTTGCTAAGTGTGACATAATTTAGTACTTGTTGATTTTGTCATTAAATTTCTACATGGTATCAGAGCTTGGGCTCTGAGTGACAGTGAGCAATGGTACTTTTGGGCAAGATTTGAAGGGAGAAAACTTGATTGTGTGTTTTCCATTGAACAATTGACAGGGAGATGGTTGTTTGCATCAGGTATGAGGACTGGTTGGATGGGATTTCCAACTATTTGCAATGGAAATTCAGGATGTTGACTACTCTTAGGGAGAACAAAATTTGAAGCTTTGTCGGCACCATAGTTGTTGTTCCATCAACAGACCTTATAGCTTTGGATTTACATGAGGTAAAGGAGGACAAAGCTCAGAGGCTTATTCTAGATGGGGTGTGTTGTCATCCTAATACACACCTACAAACATGGAGAAGTCTCCAACCCACTTGGTGTGTCCTTGGAGGAACAAACCTGAATCCAGACCCACTGTCACCTCAATCTGGACTCCTTCCGTCTAGGCTCACTCCTAGGGAAGCCAAGGGGGGTAGACCCTATTAGACTATGTGAAGGTTTATTAAATTTCTAGTAGTTAATTAAATTGTTGATTAGTATTACCCAACCCAATGACAATCAATCAATACAATATGAAATCTTTTAATAACAAGCAAACCATTATTTTACAAACAATTAGACCATTGCCTAAAGATTATTAAATTCCACTTATTGAACAAATATTCACAAAAAAGGTATCTTTACAACTTGAAATAAAAGAATAAATTTATCCACACAATGATTCACAAAATAACTTTACATATAAACAATTACTTCCCAAAGAATTAAAGAATGCTTGAATAATAAATAAAGAATAATGTGAATGACTTGCAGAAAATAAATGGAAAGAAAATTGTTGAAATAAAAATTGCAAGTGTTTTAGGTAGCTTTTAGTTAATTTTAAGTTTCTTTTAAACTTAGTGGTTTAGATGTGAGGAGTTGCAAGCCTAAGCTATGTGACTACCCCAAGTCCTTATCCCTTAGCCAAGAGGAAATGTTGGGTGCTCAATAAGAAGAACAACAAGGTTCTCCCCTAGCTCCACAGGTCGAGTCCAAAGTGCTTGGGCGCTCAACAAAGAGGACACTTAATGCTGTGAGACCGTCCCCGGCTTCAATTCCTTCTAGCCTCCACAAGTCACCTTATTTTAGTGACCAAACAATAACAGAAATGGGTGTCTAATTAAACTATCCTTACTCATATAAGCAATGGGTTGTTCTTGGCCTTGGTCATTTTTCTGAAGCAAAACACCAACAATGGTGTCTTCAAAGGCGAAGGAGAAAATCTGAAAGTCCTTGGAATAATACAGACTTATTAGGACAAGAGCTTCGGATATGGCATTTTTTATTTCTCTGGAGGCTTTCTTACTTAGATCATTCCATTCAAATTTGACATCTTTTTAAGCAATTTATAGATTGGCTTAACTATCTCTGCATAATTAGGAATGAATCTGTGAACAAAATTGGTTTGACTCAAGAAGGACTGGAGAGCTTTCTTTGATATAGGCAAAGGAACCTATTGACCACCTATTTCGACTACGGGTCAAAGTCATGTATCATGAAGCTATGTACCATATGGTACAACATATTTTGAACATTTATGGCTCAACAGGGCAAATTTTGCCTCGGCACGTCTTTCTATGTAATCGGAATGCCCGCTCCCCTACGTGGGATAATAATGTAATAGGTCAGCATGAGTCAGTTTTTAGGTTAGTTGCCTACGACTTTATCATTAGGGAAGTCCTTTCATCGAGTGTATTTTTTTCCTCAGGTAATTAATCTGGCCTAACATGCCATTTTAATTATCCTTGACTTTTTCACTCACAATAATCCTCCAAAGTGGTGAAAGGTGTTCTAATGATCGAGCCCAAGGGGTGACTAAGGTCTAGGAATGTTGTAAATGACCATGATAGACATGTCCTAGAGTCTTGCGGAATTTCATTAAGTTTTGATATGTTCTTTTTAATTATTAAAATTTTCCATTAATTGGAAAATTTTAATTATTTTTGATGTAAAATGTAAAAATTTGATCCTTGAGGATTTTGTATCGAGGTGTGGGTAATCAAATCAAATAGAAAGTGACCCCCTACACCCTTGGACCAAGTTTCAGCTCAATTTGACAAGTTTGGCTAGGTCACTGTCCATGAGGAGTCCAAGTCAGTCAAAAGTCAACAAATAATTGGCTAAATTAAAAAAGCCAAAAAATTGTAAAAATGTCTAAAGTCATGAGAGAGAGTGGGGTCATGTTTTCTAATGTATTTTTCTAAGTTGGAAAAGTGATTTTTCACTTAAAAGACCCCCCCATGCCAAGCCAACAACCAAAAGTGAGTCTCCCTAGTGAAAACTGCACCCCCCTTCCTCATGAACTTAGGGAAAAGTAAAAAATTAAAGTGAAAAAATGCCTAAAACCCTAATTTCTCCCTTCCTATACCTAACCTCATGTTTGACAAGTCAAAAGGTGTTTTCCCCCTTCACATCTCACCCCTCAAACCCTAAAACCCTTAGGCATTGTTTCTCTAAGGACACACAAAGTGGGTTGGAGACTTCTCAACGTTAGTAGGTGTGTATAAGGACGGCAACACTCCCAAGTATAAAAGAATGCCTACCCCTCCTCATTTCTACATCAATTCTCAGAGCAAGTTTATGCTGCCCAAATCTCTCCCACTTCTCTCTCTCTCTTTCTCAATCTTTCTTTGTAAATCTTGTTGCAATTATTTGCAGCAACAATTTTCTTGGAATAAAGGAAACTTTGGAGGATAACATTTGTGCATTGGGAGTCTTCTTGATGCTGTGCTTAATTCTTTCATGAGATGATATCATTGTTTTGTTCTTGTGTATTTCTTGTTTACGTTATCTAGACTAGGAGATCCAAGCAAAGTACTTTGCTTGGGGAAATTGATAGTAGTATTACTATTTGTTTTGTGGGTTTATTTTATAGAATTTGGGAAGTATTTGCAAGTTCTCTTTGATATACTCACCTCCTTGATTGGTTTTGTAGCAAGTTTTCACTCATTTGCAGGTCACCAAAGGCTTTGAAGAAGTAAATTCCCGATATGAAAATTTACTTGTTCCACCAACAAAAGCCTCCAATAATTTTTTGTTATCATTTATGTCTTTGCCATTTGATTTGAAGCAATTTTCTGTTCTGAAATAGTCATCTAAAAGCACATTTTATGTTAATATTTTTATAATAAAAATTTATGCTTTATACACTAACAGAAATTAATGAGTTTTTGAGTGTTTTGCAGCATTTCCAGCAAGCATTTGTTTGTTGTTTTTTGCAGATTCTCGCCAGGTCAAGGGAAGGTGTTGCCTATTTTGGGCCTCAAAACACTCCAAGAAAGCCTCCTAAAACTTGGGGATCAAACCCCTTGTTTCTATCATCTTCTAAGTATTGTAAGCATCCCATGAGTGTCTCTTGGTCTCACATTCTTTCACATTAACTTAAAATATGATATTGTAAATTAGTTTAGTTTGCCCACACCTTGCAAAGTGATTTGACTCTGCCAATCCATGCAATATTGTGAAGATTAGATCATTTTTTAATTTTTTGTTTTGCATTTTATAGTTTTTCCCACTTCTCTCTTAAAGAAAAGGTTGTGTGGCTAGGTCAATTCTTTAATTAAGTTATTCTTTATTTTCACCCACCTTGGCACAAAACCGGTAGGCTTGTCCTCCACCTTGTGCCATTGTTGTGAGGTTGCATAGCTATTTAATTTATTTATTTTGCCCACCTTTGTCCTTAAGGCAAAGTTCTGTGGCTAGGCAATTATTATATTTCATTTCAAGTTATTTAATTTATTAATTTGTGCCCACACCTTGCATTGTGCTTAGATCTGCCAACCTTGCAATATCGTGAAGCTAGGATAGTTTATTTTCTTTGGAAAGTAATTTGACTTGTGCCCCGCCTTCTGCCCCATATTCCTTCCCCTTGCCACTCCGGTGGATCTTGGGAAACTAAAAAAGGGCAAAAGGACTGTGTGGCTAGTATAATTATGTTGATTATTCTCACTTCTGCAATTTATCCCAATCCCGGTTTCAATCACTCCTTATCACTCCAAATGTTTAATGCCCATACCCAATATTAATGAAATTTGCAGACATTAATATGCATTAAATATTTAAAATGAAATTTGACTGAAACACATGAAATAAATGATCTTTTCAATGGCTGTCTTAAAACTCAGAAATAAACCAGCAAGCAAACATTTAATGACACAATGATATTTGGTCAATTGACCCTGGAAAAACCCCAATGTGGGGAAAACCAGTGAGAGAGAGGGAGTTCTTCTTATTTCTTCAATTTCTGGAAATTACATATCAGCAAAAATAAAACCAATAGAATTTTTACTTATCTCTTCCTCGATTTCCGTGCTTGAAATTGACAGGAAGAAACCAAAAATCTGCCACCTCGAATTCTGTGCACAGACAGTCGTACCGTACGGACTGTCACAGTATTAAATGCTGTACGGATTTTTTGAAAAACGTGCCCAGAATTTATTGCAGTTGTACGGCGGCCGTACGACCTGTACGGATCATTAAATGCGTCTGTTTTCCTTGGTATTCGTGCTGCTGTACGACCAGAACAGGTACAGTAACTGTGGTCGTACCAAATCCGTACTGTACGGATTTTTCTTTACTGCTGGCTGCCTCGAAATCCATGCCCTAGTTTTGTCTTGGAATTCGTGCCTCTTCTCTGCTGCTTTCTCTTCTCAGAAAAATAGAAACTTTCTCTTCTCTTGCTCTCTCTCAATCTCTCAATCTCTCTTGGAAAGAATGAGCTCTCTTTTGGTCTTTTTCTTCCTTTAGAATCCCTAAGTGACTCTTAGGTTACCTTTTTTATCCAAGGGCTCACATTGCCCAAGATCAACGGTGGAAATTAAATGCTCCATTAATATTCACTTTATTTAATTTCACTCACCCAACTTAAATAAACACCCACTAGGTGCATTAAGTTCCTAAGTCACTTTTCACTTTCTAATTTAAAGTTCACTTTACCACTTATAAAGTGACTTTATG
>ML786257.1:241700-257569 GCA_009831015.1 Picea engelmannii | reverse complement strand
TTGTCTAACCCCTTTTTCTCCCTCCACATCAAAAAGTTACGCCCCCCTAGGGGGATTGACGTTTTTCCTAGGTGGATGAACGTTGTGACTTACCTTGGCCCCCTCTCATGTGCTTTCACTCCCTCTAACCCTCACGTCCCATCCTAGAAGCTTCCCCCACCTCTTTACCTTATCCCAACACCCAAAACCTTTCATCTCCCCCTTGTGGTGCGCCCTCCAAGAGGAGTTACGCCCCCTCCATCTTGAAACTTCACAAATAAATAATTAAAAATTATTTGTGGCTTTCCACTTGCCTTGGCACGGATCCCATGCCTCCTCCACACCTCACCTTAGATCTCACTCTCAAACCCTAAGTGGTGTGCCCTCCCTTGAGATCTACTCATTTGCTTGGTGGTGGACACTTGGCTTAGAACCAAGAGAGGTAGGTTTGTCTCTCCAAGTATAAATAGATCTCATTTCTCTCTCCCAACTCACCATATCTTGAGCTATTGTTATGCTACTTGATTTTACACTCTCTCTCTCTCTCTTTTCCATCCATTTTCATTTTCTTCTCTAGAGTTTTGGAGCAAGTATTTCTCCAACATCCCTCTTCTTGAAGCAATAATAAAGGAAACTTTGGAGGATTTTGGGAAGATTTACAAGTATTTTGGATCTTACAACATATGAGGTGAGATTGTTTCAATTTGATATAATGCATGTATGAATGGATCTTAGGTAAAGTATTTTAGTTAAGTAGGTTTTGCAAAGAGTATTCTTGTGAATCTATATATGTGGTTAGCTAGATAAGGTGCAAGTATTTCACTTATTAGTTTAACCCTCCATATTATCCATTGTATGCATGCTATTGTGTTGAGTTTTTGCAGATTGAATCTTAAGGGTTTCATTAGATGTGCCTTGAGCAAAAGTCTATTCTTTGAGACTCACATACACTCCAAGCAAGTTTCTAGTATTGCTTCCTCTTCTTATATTTCTGTTGCAGCCCATATTTCAGCTAACATACTTAGTCTGATGGTCATAAGAAATTAAATCTTTTTCATAAAATTCCTAAAGAAGAACTTTTCCCTTAAAAAGGCAAAGTTTTTCCAAGTTTGTGTAGTTGTGTGTAGCCTTTCTAGCAAGGGAAACCTTGCTGGTTTTGCAGGTATCAGATCTACTTGAGAGGAGTCTTGGCTGCCCCAAAGACATCCACACAACACTAAAGGGCCCTCCAAGGGGTTTGGTAGCTATCTCTCAAAGCCCCTTTTCATTTTCTAGCATTTTTATACGTTTTTCCTCCTTTTTGCTTGTTTCTTGAAGCTCATAGTGTAGGAGGAGAAGTGGTACGGCCTCCTCCCACTTGTGAGTTCTTGGGTAGGTAGGACGTGGCTTAGATCTAGCCTTTCTTCATTTTTTTTTAGCCTTCTTTGAGGTAGGACGTGGGTAGCTTGATTGCTTGGATTATTTGTTTGCTTTCTTGCTTCATCTTTATCTTCTTGCTTCCATTAGTTGTTGCTTGCTTCTATATAAGTCATTTGGATATAACTTAAACAAAATAACTAATCACCTACCTAGTTGGGAGAGGAATACCCCCAATAGGTTAGATTAATCTTCAATATGTTTTAGATCTAAGTGCTTAATGTTTTGATGTTTATGTTCTAGATCTAGATTAAACACCTAATAACTACTTAGCATAAACCTATTGGGCCTCTTGATCAACTAAAGTTAGATCTTATGCATGCTTAGTTCTTTCAAGTGCTTATCTTTACACCCATGCTTAGATCTTAAATTTTAAATGTTTCAATGCTCTAGAATTCGATGGTTTATTTTTTCATTGCCTAGATCATTGATGTGATTGGCCATATGCTTAAAAGTAATTTATTTCTAAGTGGTTAAGTAAGCAACACATATCTCTTTCTTTACACACTTAATGCTCTCATTTTGAATGCTATCATACATGTAATAAGTGTGGTTAATTTTATTGCTTGGCAAGTTGTCCTTGCCCTCATTTGTTATTCTTTTAACAAGCTATCTAATTGTGCATCTAATAACTTGCGCTCACATAGCATATATGTGTTAATGCCTTTAAATTCACAAGCTTAAGAAACACATATTGAGCTAATAACAGTTTCGGCCAAGTCATTAAATCACTCATTAAAAGTGTCATAAAACTCTTAAAAAACTCTAAAATACTCCTAAAAGTCTACGTCACTTATATAATAACTCAATAGACTACTTTAGGGTACCTTAGACCACCATCTTCACCATCTAAAACGGGGCTTGAGGAAAACAACGGAGGGTAGTGGCAGGGGACTGTCTCGTGGCGCACCAAGTGTGTGTCCTCTCCGGGAAGTACTCTTGTTTTGGGCTAACTGGTTCTGCTACGGTTGGCCTCGTTGCCATACTATCTTGAGCATCCAGCAGTTATTTGGCAATAGGAGGAGGAGGCTTCGGTGAAAGCTAATTAAAATTTAATAAATTTTAAGAAAGCCTAATAATTAAACCCTAGACCACACCTAATAGAATACTTGGGGGGTTTAATAATTAAGAGTGTAGATCATCTTTGATAATCTTAACAACATTTGTGCTAAGTCTTATAAATCTCCTTAAATTGTTGTTGATATTGCTCATGATGATGTATTGATGATGATCTCATAATTGTGATGAATTGTTGAAATGATGCTTTAATGCTTTGATATCCTACACAAACACAAATAGATAATTGGTTAGCTTGTTGTTGTAATCTATCATTCTTTAAATTGTAAAGCTTGTAAGTAATTGCATATGATATTCTATAATTGGATTCATTCTTTTGTAAGTAACTTGTAAATCTTTGTAACGAACAACCCCTTTAACATAGTTGACCCCTTGCCCAATCTTTAGGCACTAGTCTTAGTTGACCTAGGGAAAAGGCTTGCTTTTCATGCTAACCCTTGCATCTTGCATGGTTGTCTTAGCATCTTAGGATTAGAATCCCCTCTAACCTTAACAAATTAAAATTAACTCCTAGAACCTAACTCTAACACATCTAGTAACTAAGGTCTACCCCCTTTGGTTTCCCTAGGAGTAAGCCTAGACGGAAGAGGTTACGGTCAAAGTGACAGCATGGGCTGTGAACCTAGGCATTGTGCCTCCAAGGACACACTAAGTGAGCTGGACTTAGCTCACATTTGCAAGTGTGTATAAGGACGGCAACAGGGATAAGTCATTTATCCTTGGTCAAAACGACTAATTTTTTTTTTTGAAGAACTAAAAATTCTTTGAACTTGCATTGGTTGTTTTTGTTTGCTTCATTTCCAAGTGGCGATTCCATTGAACAAATATATCAAGTATACTGCAAGGAGCAACCCTTGTTGGCTGCTTAAGATTCTTGGAGAAGAAGCACTCGTTGATTTCCAATGCTTGTTCCAAACATAATAAATTAACTTTTGTTTTCCTTCTTGTTTTTGCTTTGTTTGATGCTCTTGTTTGTCTGAGATAAACTGGGTCATCTGGCGACTCCACTTTAAAATAATTTGACAAAGTATTCTTCGAGAAGGAACTCACGGCTTGTTCGCTGCATCCTTGAACTTGAAAAGGTTTTTGGATGAAGTTAGCATGTCTCCACATGAATTGGTTGATGATTTTATGGAAAGATGGAAGGGAAAGAACCTTCAAGATATGAACACAATCAGTTCAAACTTCAGACATAGAAGAAGATGCTCCACCAAATCCCATTAAGGAGCTTAAAGAAATACTTCTGAACATGCAGTATGCCCATAACAAACAGTTTGAAGCCATGAACTTACAACTAGATATCATGGAGGCTTGCCTTGGAGAAGATGAGACTTATATTGATTATCCGGACCCCCTTGAACTTGAGCTTGAGAGTGAAAAAGATGAGGAAGTTTATGGGGAAATTCTGGATGAATCCATGGATGAGCCAATCATTCATTTTGAGGAAATAAAGGAACTTGAGTCTGAAAATGTTGAATATCTAGATGATTCGAGTCCCCACCCTCCTCCCGAGGAACCGATCTTTTTGAAGGGTAACTTTGAAAATCTTGAGGAAAACAGTATGATGGTTCCTGTGGTATGTTCTTTTTCAACCTCTCAACCAGAAGATGAGTTAATGCAGAATTATGTGGAAAAGGAAGACAACTTCAGTTTAACGATGTCATATCATTATGAGTATTGGTTGGCCTCCCACCTTGACAATCATGAGCAGCAAAGTATTCAGAGTTTACATGGCTTGTCATATTCCAGTGTTTGGTTGAAGGAAGAAAGGAGCATGAAGTCTGGCTGGTTCTTCCGCACAAAAAGTTCCAAGTTGATAAAACTTGGGAAGGGATCTTCTGTGAGTCATCCTAGACAAGAATGTTTCAGACACTTGTGGCATCATTTCATCCATTGCATGGGTGGTTGTAACGTATCTCTAACCCTTCTTTGTATTTTAATTTTGTATTATTTCATTCATTATGTAAATATGTACTTAGAAATTTTTGTACCATAGATTTCATTTGTTGTATTATAATAATGTTGTACTTTAGTTATTTCATTATGTAGATGTTGTATATAACATTCATTGATTTAATCATATATATATGTATTCTTATGTTGGTTATTGGTGAGCACTTTGTTGTAGGTGTTGGATTCTCGTATGCTTTCCATCTCGAGTGAGAAGATCGAACACACGTCCCCATGTATCGAACACACGTCCCCATGTGGAGCCAGATGTTGACCACCCCTCCAACACAGGTGGTCAACTCCATGTGCCATGAAGAGATGCATCATCAGATGCAAATTTGTCGAAGACTTTGACTCTACAGGGTAGTGTTTGGCCCCAGCACTTCTTTTTGTAAGAGGAATTTCCGCACCCCTGCGTGGGTTAATAATGTAATAGGTATGCATGAGTCATGTCTAGGTCAGTTACCTTGGGATCGGTTCACTGGGAGAGTTCCTTTCACCGAGAGTTTTTTATCCTCAGGTTATCAATTGGGTTTTTCAGCCTTATTGATTTCCCTTGAGTTTTCCCCTCACACTTGTAATAATTCCTCCAAAGTGGTGAACGGCGTTCTAGTGGGCTTATCTTTTGGTAACTATTATAGGAAATCATTGTAAATGACCATGCAAGACATCTTAGAGAGTTTCGCAGAATTCCGTCGAGTCTAGTATAGTTTTTTTTAATTAATTAATTTTTAATTAAATTTCCTTAAGTTTGGAGGTTTAATTATTTAATTAATTAATTATTTTTGAACAATAATTGTAAAAACTAGGTCCTTGGACTTTTGATAGGGGTATTTGTGCTCAAAAGAAATGGAATAGCACCCCCTACATCCATGGACCAAGTTTCAGCTCAGTTGGACAACTTTTGCTATGGGTTTGTCCACCCGGAGTGTCAGTTAGTTAATAACAGCAATTTTAATTGCTAAAGTCCAAACATGGCAAAAATGTAAAATTGTAATAATGAGTTAGAAGGATGTAAAATGATAGATAAAGGTTAGAGAGAGACTCCCTAAGCATAACCTACCCACCCAACCTTTTTCCAACCTATTTCTAACCCCTTACCCCCTCACATCACTAAAAAATCACGCCCCCTAGGGGGATTGACGTTTTTCCTAGTAGTGGAACATTATAACTTAAGTTTGAATGTATGGGAGGGCCCTCTCTCATGTGGTACACTCCTCTAGGGCCTCCACATCACCCTTCCTTCATCCCAACACCCTCTCCCTCATTTACCTCACCTCCCAATCCACTCCTCATCCCAAAAATTGCGCCCTCCAAGGAAGTTACGCCCCTCCTTTATGGATCTCCAAGGAAAAATCGTTTTTAATTATTGGGGCCTCTTCATCTCCCTTGGCACGTATCCCATAGCCTTCCCACTTGCCTTTGTGTGATCCCAACACATCACACACTCATCTACACCCTGGATCTCTTAATCAAACCCTAGATGGTGCGCCCTAGCCTAGGGATCTCTTCTTTTGCTTGGTGTTGGACACTTGGCATAGATCCAAGAGGGGTGAGTTTGCCTCTCCAAGTATAAAAGGAACCCTCCCCTCACTCTTTCACTCACCATATCTTGAGCTAGTGTTATGCTACTTGATTTTCCACTCTCTCTCTCTCTATTCCATCCATTTTCATTTTTCTTCTCTTAGGTTTTTGGAGCAAGTATTTCTCCAAGATCCCATTTCTTGATGCAATAATAAAAGAAGCTTTGGAGGATTTTGGGAAGAGCTATAAGTATTTTGGTTCTTACAACACGAGGTAAATTTGTTTCAATTTGATATGGTGGTTGCATGAATGGATCTTAGGTAAAGTATTTTATTTGAATAGATCTTGCAAAGAGTAGTCTTGTAGATCTATATATGTGGTTAGCTAGATAGGGTGCAAGTATTTCACTTTATTAGTTTAACCCTCCATATTATCCATTGTATACATGCTATTGTGTTAGGTTTTGCAGGTTGAACTTCAAGGATTTCATTAGGGTGCCTCTTGGAAGAGTCCCCCTTTGAGATTCTCATACACTCCAAGCAATCTTCTTCTATTGTTCTTTCTCCTTATACTTCTTTGCAATCCATATTTCAGCTAGCATAACATAGTTGTATGGTCATCATAATATAATTTTTTCCAAAAAGATTTCAAAAAAAAATTTTGCCCTAAAAAAGCAAAAGTTTTTCTTCATTGGTATTGTTGTGTGTAACATTTCCAGCAAGCATAGCTTGCTGGTTTTTGCAAGTTCAGATCTGGTTGAGAGAGGTTTTGGCTACCCAAAGGCATCCACACAACACTCAAAGACCCCCAAAGGGATTGGTAGTTATCTCTCAACCTTCTTCAATTTCTAAGTATTTTTGTCATTTCTTCTCTCTTTTTCTTGCTTGTAGTGGCTCATAGTTGTGGGAGAAGGAGTGGTACGGCCTCCTCCCACGTGTGAGCCTTGGGGTAATTAGGATTTAGCTTAGATCTTGCTTTCCCTTTCTTGATTTTTGCCTTTTTGAGCTAGGACGTGGGGGTTTGTGAGATAAAGGGTATCTCCCAAACCCTGGGACGTGGGGTTAGGGTTTGCTTGTTTGCTTCTTGGTTTGTTTCCCTCTCTCTCGCTTCTTTTTCTTGTTTGCTTGCCTTTCTCTCTTCTCTAAATCTTTTCTAAGTTAAGCAACTTAATTAATTGCCTACCTATTTGGGAGAGGAATACCCCAAAAGGTTGGGTTAGGGTTTAATTTGTGGTTGAAGATCTAATTGGTTAATTCTCTAAATATTCTAGATCTAGATCTAACACTTAATAATTCTCTAGCTTAAGCCTATTGGGCCTCATAATCAACTTAACTAGATCTCATGCATGCTTAGTTCGCTACAAGTGTTTATCTTTATGTTGCATGCTTAGATCTATAATCCTTAATGTTTAGTTGCTTCAATAAGTGGATGGTGTTCTTCTTTATTGCATAGATCTCTTTAATGCCATTTGCCATTGCTCTAAGTAATTTCATTGATAGGTTGATAAGTAGGCAAGCAGTTAAATTTCTTTTTCTTTCTCACACTTAATGCTCATATCTTAATGCTCTTAATCATTAGATAAGTGTGCTTCTCTTTTCATCTTGTTGGCAAGTTGTTCTTGCCCTTGCACTTTATTTCTTTACTTTGCAAGCTATCTAATTGTGCATCTAAGTGACTTGCTCTCACATAGCATATATGTGTTAATGCCTTTCATTTCATAATCTTAATCAACACACTTTAAGGTTGAAGTGAGTTTCGACCAAGTCACTAATTCACATTTTAAAAGTGTCATAAAACTCTTAAAACACTCCTAAAAGTCTACCTAATTCATATAATAACTTAATAGACTATTTAGGGTACCTTAGACCACCATCTTCACCATCTAAAACGGGGATTTAGGGGCAACAAAAGGTGTAGGCCGGGGACGGTCTCACGGCGCACAGGATGCGCCCTTTCCATAAGAACTCAATCTTTCGAGCTAACCTATGAAGCTAGGGTGGCAACACTTATTGAGCATCCAACAGTCATTTGGCAATAGGGGGAGGAGGCTTTGGTGAAAGCTTAATAAAACTTAATAATATTAAGAAAGCTTAATAACTCAACCTTGGACATAAGTCTCTAAAATTTCCGTGGGTTTAATAACAAAGAGTGAGTCTTCTTCATCTTTAATACTTGTGCTTAATCTTCTTCATTGATGTATTGATGATCTTGATGTATTGGTGATGAGGATCTTGATATTAATATTGTTAGTGTTATATGATGCTTTGATCTCTTTATATCCTGCACAAACACAAAATAAGTAAAGTGGTTAGCTTGTTTGTTGTATTCTAGTATTCTTTAATTGTAAATCTTGTACCTAATTCTGGATTCAACTATTCTTTTTGTATAACTTGTAATCATACTTGTAACGAATCACCCTTTAACTCTAGTTGACCCCTTGCCCAATCTTAGGCATTAGTCTTAGTTTCCCTAGGAAAAGGTCTTGCTTAACATACTAACCCTTGCATCTTGCATTGCTGCTTGTGCATCTTAGGATTAGAATCCCCCCAAGCCTTAACAAATTAAAACTAACTCCTAGAACTTAACTCTAAAACTAATCTACAAACTAGGGACTACCCCCCTTGGCTTCCCTAGGAGTGAGCCTAGACGGAAGAAGTTCTGGTCGAAGTGACAGTGTGGGCTGTGAAGCTAGTCATTGTGCCTCCAAGGACACACTAAGTGAGTCGGACTTAGCTCACGTTAGCAAGTGTGTATAAGGACGGCAACAAACCCATTTCGGGTTGAGGCCAGGTGTTATTTGCAGGAGACTCATGGTGTTGATATGTTATAGAACTATACTCCACAGGGCATTGTAGTTGACATTCTGATATGGGATCCAAGGGTTGGAGTGCTTGGTAGTTCAGCGTTTGATGGAGTTGAGTTTCGAGTAGAGTGGTTACTCAGGGAGTTGACTGAGATTCCTCGGCCATTTATCATTCTACTCATCAGGAGCATGTGGGTGTCATGCGTGGTGAGCACTTGGAGATGACACATCTTGAGGGGACTCTACCTTGTGTCACACAGGTGGATATGGGACCTCGATATCATATGTAGCTGGATTCAATTATTGCTTGAAGACAAGCAATATTCCGATAGGGAGGACTGTAATGTCCCCATTTTGGGACACTATAACTTTACAGACTGTTATGCCTACCAGAGGAGCCATATAGGGGTGACGGAGAGTTTGGGAGATATTGAGGGGTTTTATTAGGCCCAACTTGCATCGTTCATCTTCAGAATCCATTCCGCACAACTTGGTTTTGGTTTCGTTGCATTTCGATGATTCCCGTAATTTTGAATTATTATGGGTCATATCTTAATTAATTTCACTAAGGTCATAATGGGCATATTACTTGGAGAAACCTCTTAGTGTAATAGCTCATTGGAATCGGGAAGAAGAGCACTACAGGATAAGATGATGAGAAGTGACTTTTAGTGGCCGGAGAAGCCATAAGGATGGATAAATCACTTTTTAGAGGTAAAATGATTAATTAATTAATTAATTAAGTGATTTAATCAAGGAATAATAAAATAAAGTAAAAGTCACTTGGAGGGAAAAGGTCAACAACTAATTAGGGTTTTGGAAAGCTATAAGAGAAGACTCAGCGACCTAATTCATCATTATGCAGATTATGACTTGTCATTGAGGAGAGAGGCGCATCTCAGGAGAGAGAGTTCAATGGATTCCAGGAGGAAGACACCAGTTGGCTAATTTCGGTGTTGAGAGACACACCCTAGTCACCGAGAAGATCAGACAGGTCTTCCATCATTCTTCAGCAGCAGTTACGCAGGGTCTAGCAGCAAGGGCACACTTATCCAAGGTGAGGACACAGCTCCTGAAGAGGTTCAAGGAATCGATTTGTCCCATCCATGGAGAATTCCGAGATTTCCCTCCGACCCATTTGAGAGGAAGGCAAGGCACATCTTTTGCCTGGTTCCTCGCCATATTCCGACGGAGGAATCTTCTGGGGCGCATTTTCCAGACTTAGAAGTGCGACACTTTTGGCGGATACATTCAGGGTTCACGAGCGAGCATCGGGCCATATTCAGGGAAACCCTTCCGACCCATTTCCCATTAGACCAAGGCGATCATTTTGAGACACATCTCAGCCGATTCCGACGGTGGAATCACTAGGGCGCATTTTGCCAGTGAGAGAGGGGCGCATTCCCCCAGGGGGATACATCCGGGGTCCGACAGTTACCAAGACTGAGAACTAGAGCAGGGCACACCATTTGGGACAATTTTCGGACCATTCTGAGAGGTATAGCCGCCAGGGCAAACTTTCCAGACTTCCGGAAGTTACCGTACGAGTTGCCATAGTTCCAGCTCATCCATTGATCCCGCAGTGCTCATCTATTATCGAGTATTATCATTTAGTTTGCTTATTGTATTCCGGCTAAGATCCTTTTATCTTTTGATCTAGCCGAGTGATTCATTTTATTTAGCCACATTCGGCCTTTGTACTCTGCAGAGATATCATAATATAAACTTTGCAGTCCTCTGTTGCATTTGTTATTTGTATGATCATTTATGTGTTCTAAACGATTAATCCTACACACACATTAGCAGCGTTTCCTAGACTAGCCAAGTCAGGAACATTACAGAACAAGGACAGATATTTCATAATCCTCAATGGATTATATGATTTAGGATTAGCTCCCTCCTAATCCTTGCTTCATACATGAATGCATAAATTTACATTGTCCCTTGCACTTTTAAAAGAATTTCACGTGAGCTTCCAAAAGCTCCAATGACACACAGAAGATCATAATTCTCCAGCAGTTGGATATTGGAAAACATGGGAGTGTTGAAACAAATATTGGAAAACATGGGAGTGTTGAAACTTACGACTGTGTTGAAGATCAAATCATAACAGAGAGTTGGGTTCGATTCCTTGCACACTACCCCGACTATAGAATCGGCGTTGTAATGATAGGAAGATTCAGAGCAATGGACCGATAAAACTTACAGCTAGTAAAGACTGAGAATGGTCTGAGATCATTAAGAAAAGACCATGGAACGCTACGGGTCATGGAACATAGAAGAGAACAAGGGATACAGCAAACAACAAACATAACACATTACAGCAACAACAAACAGGGATATAGCAAACAGCAACAGGGATACAGCAAACAGCAACAGCAAACATAACACATTACAGCTAAACTGTTTGAAAAAAAGCCTAAACCAATCAGTAGGCCAACAAAGGAATTTTAGTCAATTGTTTGACAAAAACACTAACAAAGGACAGGGACAAGGAGCTAACAGATGACAGGGACAGTGGTCTAACAGAGGTCAGGGACAGTGGGCAGAGCAGCAAGTTTTCAGTGGTCAGACCAACAGATATTGAAGGGTTAAGCATAAAATAGAGGGTCAGTTTTGGGCAGAGACTTTGATTTCCCTTAATATCATCATGACAACGGGACAAGAACTTTAGAACCCGTGGAAACAAATGATATAGGACAAGTGAAAATTGCCTCATCAGCCAAAACTGGGAAGTGGGTTTGGGTTAATGCCAAACAGTATCGAGGCATTTTAAAATGGAGACTAACTCATCTAAAATGGGAGCAGACAAGGAAAAAAAGGTCTCAAAGGGAAAGTACTCGGGTCCTTCGCAAGAAACAACATTCAAACAAGTCCTTTTTGCAAGCATGTGGCAACAAGCCCAAAGGAAAAGGAAAAGTCATTGATGATTATGCCTTATATGGTCCCACTTCCACACCTCTCACTTGGTCATCTGATCTTTATGTGAAAGAACTATTAAAGGTAAAAGAGAGGTTGGAAGTAGTAGAAGCTAAAGAGCTAGAAAGAGATTGTACAATCCATATAATAACAACTGAAAACAAGGCTTTAGCAGCAAGCAACAAAGTTCTGAAGAAGCAAGTGTCATTGCTATAGGAAGCTCTCTGAATAGGGAAAACAGAATGGCAACGCATGAAAGCGGAAGTGCAAAACATGAAGAAATTTGCAGTGGAGAATACAGAGGTGATGAATGCGAAACCATCCCAGGATAAGGGGAAAGTAGTTTCCCAAATAAACAACAATGAAGAGACATCAAGAGAAGAGAGGAAAGGAGATTCCGCAAAACTCTCCAAAACCTGGGCTCAAGTTACTAGCAACTCTGCTAAGAGGGAAGGAGAAACAAACATTCAGGTGGACAACATGCAAGATAGAGAAAGCAAGGAGAGACAGGATAGAGCAAGAGATAAAGCATAATTATTAAGGGGGTGAAAGATTATGGGAAAAATGAATGTACTCTTGACCTTGCAAGAGACTTCTTGAAAGACAAGCTCCAATGGCAAGGACAAATATGTCAAGCATGGAGAGTAGGTAAGCCTAACAGTGAGAGAGCCAGGCCCATAAAATTCATCATGCCCAACTTGCGTGATAAAGATATCATTCTAAGCAGGAAGCAGTTCTTGAGGGGTTCTCGGTTTTTTCTAGAAGAAGACTTAACTGTAAGACAACAAGAGGAAAGGAGGGACGAAATGACAAAAGTTAGGGCAGCAAGAGATGAGGGAAAAAGAGAATGGATTTATAAAGGTAAATCTGTGATAGCGCAATTTGGACCTCCTTCCAAAACAAGGCAGCAAAACGAAGAGGCAGCAAACTCTTCAACGAAAAATGAGGAAGCAAGGTCAGTATGGGCAAGCAGGGACAAAGACTCAACTATGAGTCTTGCATGTCAAAACAAATAGCAATCAAGTCATACCCAGGTTTCCTTAAGATTAGTTTGTTGGAACTACAGGGGTTACCCATGGAGACGAGGACCTGGGTTAGGGCCTATTGCGGAAGATAGAGACATAATTTGCCTCATAAAAACACATGAGCATGAAGGGTGAAAGACACCTTTGTTTGAAGGGTATTAGAAGATATCAGTGTGGAACAAGGCAGCAGGGAATGGTAAAGGGCATGGGGGTATCATGGTATTAGTAAGAGAAAAAGAAGGTCGTTTCATTCAGCTAGAAAAAGAAGACCCAAATAAGCAATTTGTCTGGCTTAAAATATCAGAAAATGGAAATCACATCAGAATTGCAGCATGATATTTTGCGCCGCAAGTTTCAAAAATCTACAAAAGTAGAGGGCTTGACCACAAAGATCCCTTTGCAGCCTTAAAAACAGATATTGCAATGTATTCCCGGCTAGGTGAAGTCCTTATAGTGGGGGATTTCAATGCTAGAACTGCAGGTGAACAAGCTAGCATTCTTTGTTGCAAAGAAGACGATGACCCTATCTGGCTTACAGAAGAGAGTAATCATCAGTGGGAACGAATTTCAAAGGATAAAGGCTGCAATCTTTCTGGAGAACAATTGCTTACGCCATGTGGGGCTTTCGATTTAGTCATTTGTAATGGTTTGACTAGATGGGAAAAGTCTAGTAATTTCACTTGCAATACTTACAATGGAGCAAGTGTAGTAGATTATGCAATTTGCTTGTATCGTTTGTGTGGGAAAATGGAGGAAGTGTTGATTGGAGATCAAATTTGGGACTTAAAATCAGATCACAAGCCAATATATTTAAGCTTCTCTTGGACCGGAAAGAAGCAATTAGGGTCAAAAACTCAGTGTATCCAACAAAATCCTCCAAATGGCAGAATTCCTTTGACTCCAGAGAATTGTAATGCCTTCAAAAAAACGTTAGAGAGGCTCTTCGAGAAGGAGGAAATCTCATTTCATGGCCTTCATAGTCACGGATTAACACATTTAATTCAAAGCACACTTGTTGAGTGCAAAAGAGCAAAAATTAAGAGGTCTGAAACAAATTGTTTTATGGTTAATGCTTGGTTTGACGAGGAATGCAAAAAGGCAAGGAGAAGGTGGAAGGAATCAGAAAAGGATAACATAAAGCTCAAAGCTTACAAGCAGATAGTAAGAAAGAAAAAGGTCGATTTCATGGTTTTGAGGAGAGAAGAACTAATATTCCTTGGGAAAAATAACCCCAAACTATTCTAGAAGGAGCTTCAATCGAAAAAGGTGCAAACTGAAAACAACATTAAAGCTTCTAAATGGTTCGACTATGCAAGACAATTGTATGAGCAGGATCCCAAGGTTGACCCTCCTCCCTTGGTCAACACAGACACAAAACTCTTCACGGTGCAAGAGGTAGAGATGGGTATCAAGAGGTTGGGCGCTGGAAAAGCAAAAGACTTAGATGAACTCCAAGCAGAGAATCTAAAGTGGGGCTTAAAAATTCTTCCACCTCACATCACAAAATTTTTCAACAACATCATACAATAGGGGTTCCCCACAGATTGGACAACTAGTATCGCAATACCTCTTTTCAAGAGTGGTGACATCAATAATCCCTCCAATTATAGAACCATAATGATAAACCCCTTGTTTGCAAAGTTATTTGGCAGCATGTTAGAAAAGAAAATCAACAAGTGGGCAGAAGAAAGAGATAAACGTGCTAAAGGGCAAGAAGGTTATAGACCTAAACACTCCACAGTTGATCATTGCATAACTTTAAGGCACATCATTGAAAAAGTTTGGGAAAAAAAAGGAAGAAGTTTTTTGTTGCTTTGTTGATTTTAGAAAAGCCTTTGACATGGTTCCTAGGGATAAGCTTTGGGGCAGAATGGAGGAACTCGGGGTTCCCAGGCATTTGAGAGCAGTTGTGCATAGGCTGTATGAAGAGGTGAAAGTCAAAATTTTAAATTAGAACTTAAGCAGGCATTTCTGAAAGTTTTAGAAGCGATATCGAGGTCAAGCAAGGTTGCCCATTGTCTCCTACCCTTTTTGGGTTATATATTGACAAGCTTGAAGAGTGGCTAAATTCGCAAGGGGGTGACGATATCTATTTGGGCAAGTTCGTTATAAGGCTTCTTTTGTACGCAGATGACCTTATATTGATTGCTAAATCGGCTCTTGGTTTGCAAGAGCACTTATGTTCCCTTGAGCATTTTTGTAGAAGGGTGGGGATGAAAGTCAATATTAGTAAAATGAGAGTAGTGGTTTTCTCTAACAAAAGAAAGGATAACTAGCATAAATTCTACTTTGAAGGCAACATTCTGGAAGAAGTTGCAAACTACAAATACCTCGGAATTGACTACAACAGAAATTTAAGTTGGGATGGTTGTAGAAAGAAAAGAACTTTAGGGGATTGGAAAGCATTTTATGCTTTTCAAAACAGATGTAGAGAGGCAAAGCTGTGGGACTGGAAAACCACTCTAACTCTTTTTGGGCTTCTAGTGATTCTGGTGATTCTCTATGGTTGTGAATTGTGGGTGTTGACCGCCTATTCAGCTAGGGGTCAACTCATGTGCCATGAAGATGCATCACCAGATGCAAATTTGATGAAGACAGTTTTGGTTCTACTTGGGTATCTGATACCCCAGCACAAAATTTTTGTAAACGAAATTTCCGCACCCCTGCGTGGGTTAATAATGTAATAAGTCTGCATGAGTCATAGTTAGGTCAAGTACCTTGGGTGTTTCCATTGGGGGAGTTCCTTTCACCGAGGGTTTTTATCCTCAGGTTGTCGACCGGTTTTATGGCCTGGCCGACTTCCCTTGAGTTTTTCCCTCCACACATGCAATAACTTCCTCCAAAGTGGTGAAAGGCGCTCTGATGGTCTCATTCTTTGGTAACCTTTGTTAGGAATATTGTAAATGACCATGCCAGACAGTGTAGAAAGTTTCGCGGAATTTCGTCAAGTCTAAATAGGTTTTTTTTAATTAATTAAATTTTTAATAATTTAATTAATTAAAAAAAAAATTGAGCTAATATTGTAAAAACTGGGTCTTTGGGATTTTGATAGGGGTATTTGTGCTCAAAAGAAATGGAATAGCACCCCCTACACCCATAGACCAAGTTTCAGCTCAGTCGGACTAAGTTTACTATGTCTTAGTCCACTTAGAGTCAGTCTAGGGCAAAACAGCAAT
>ML786257.1:213180-231205 GCA_009831015.1 Picea engelmannii | reverse complement strand
TAAAATTAACTCCTAGAACATTAACTTTAAAATTAACTTAGTAACTAGGGACTACCCCCCTTGGCTTCCCTAGGAGTAAACCTAGAAGGAAGAAGTTCCAGTCAAGGTGACAGTGTGGACTTGGAACTTAGACATTGTGTCTCTGAGGGCACACTAAGTGAGTTGGACTTAGCTCACGTTAGCAAGTGTGCATTAGGACGGCAACAGTGGGCTAGCAGCACAATCGAGATGCAGTGGAAACAAATTGAGAAAATTCAGAAGCGGTTGATTACAAACAAATTCAAAATTAAAAGTGCAGTCTCTTATGCTATCCTGTTAAGTGAAACAAGGGCTGCTCCTATTGAAGCAATTGCTATGGTGCGAGTCATAAGGTATTTGAAAAAAATTGAGCAAATGGAAGAGGGTAGATGGCCTAAGGTTGTGTTTAGTGACAGATTGTGCAAAAGAAAGAAGACTTGGATGCAGCAAAATAACAAATGGTTTAGTAAATGGGGCATTTGCTTGAGCATGTGTCCTACAAACAGTAAGGAGATAAAAACTTTTGTTATGGATAAGTTCCACAAACGTACTTGGGAGAAAGATCTAGGGAGAAAGAAGTAGTACTACATTGAAGAGTTTAACCCCACTCATAACCATCAGCAAAAGGCGTACATAGTGGCCAATATTTCTTGAAGATCTAAAATTCTTATTGCTCAATGAAGGACTAATTCTCATCAACTTCGTTGTGAAATAGGGCGCTGGAAAAGGCCAAAAGAAATGTGGGAGGAAAGAGTATGTATTTTGTGCTCTTCCGGAAAAGTGGAAACAGAAAAACATTTCATTTGAGAATGTGAAGCCTTAAAAGACAACAGGGAAAATTATGCAGGTATTCTGGCAGCTAGTTCTTGGGAAATCTATTCAGCGAAGAGTTTGTCGAGAAGTTGGGAGCAGTTATTGTAAAACTTCACAGGAAAAGGGTCGAATACAAAAGCCAGATGGAAAAACAATCTGTCCCATAGGCTATTTTTAGCCTCGTGGACGTTAAAAATACTTTCTTTCTTTCTTTGCTCTTCTTTTGGAATTCTGTAATCAGCTCCCTCCGTCTAAGAGAGTCCACGCTTCTATCTGCATCCTTATTGCCTTTTGCAAAGTGTCACAAGTCTTTTTCTAATTTCCTCTTGATTGTTGACTTCTTTCTATTTTGACTTCTTCTGGGTCTCTTCAGGTTTGATTATGATTTCGACTTATCTGGCAGTTGTTACTTATATAATAGCTTCCACAGGAATTGTTGCCAAAGATTGTCAACATACTTCATCTTTTTCATGTGTATTGCTTGACTTGTAGTCATCGTAACAACAATCCTTATCCTTTTATTCTTCCATAGGTATTGTTTTCCTTGAATATATTTTCTTCTAATAGATATACATGATATGTATAGGAACTATGTAAACATGATATATACAAGAGCTTTGAAGAATATTGTTACCTTGACTTAGAAGAAGAAGTTTGTTTTATCTTGCTTGACTTTCTTTGAGGATTCCCTTTCTTCGACAATTGTTGCTTCGTCTGTTTCCTTCCTTTTTCTTAACTCAAGACAGTGGTTCCTGTAGTGACCATATTTTCGACAGTTGAAGCATTGTATCTTTGACATATCCTTTTCTTGATTTGGTTTATTCCTTGAGCCAAACTTCTTTTTATTTCTTAAATTCTTGAACCTTGCTATGAAAGCTTGATCATCGTATTTCTTTTGGGGTTTCTCTTTTCCATTAATCCTTGATTCTTCTTGTGCACAGCAAGTCCAAAGTTCTTCAAATGTGGGATAATCCTTTCTTGTGTTCATGCTTGTGGCAAATGCATCCCATGTCTTGGGAAGACCATTGAGTACTATATTTACCAGTTCCTTCTCTGAAATGATTTCTTCAATAGCTTGTAGTTGATCTCTTAACTTGAGAGATTCTCACAAGGTATGATGTTATGCTGTCATCATCATTCATTTTCATGTCATGGAGCTCATTCTTCAGACTCATTACTTGTCCAATGTTTCTGACTGAGAAGAGGTTAGTTAGGGCATCGTACATCTTCTTAGATGAGTCAAGATGAGAGATGTAGGGTATCAAGTGGTCTTTTACAGAGTCTAGTATCATACTCATGGCATTGATGTCATTGTCTTTGAATTTCTCCATAACTACAACGTTCTGAGGTTCCTTCTCTTTTCCTTCTTCAAACTGTGGTTCCACGATCTTTACTTTCACGATATCTAACACTTTATTCTTGGCAAGGATGAGGTCAATCCTTGTCTTCCATGCTCTGAAGTTAGAAGCCCCTTCTAACTTGTTTTCTGACTTCATAGAGTAAGTCATGACTGCTTTGACTTGGTCAACCTTTGACTTTGACCAAAAAATCAAACTTGACGTCTTAGCTTATTGAGAGTACCAGGAGGTGCGCTAGGTTAAGGCGCACCAGGCTATCAAGAAATTAGGTCAATCTCTTCATTTAAGGTGCCTCAACAAGAGGGTTAGGGTTCTGTTGCTGCAGCAAAACTTTGAATGCAACTGCAAGTATAACTAAGCAAATCCTCCCAATCTATCTTCCAGCGGTTAGACTGTACGAAGATAGTGTGGGCCCATAACCTGTTAGAAATAATAGATGTGCTCGTTTAACCATAGACAATATAGCAATATTGTCACCCAACCATAGGCCGAAGCCACCCCCGAGCACCTTAACCTTGACAGAGAATGATTCTGGAAGCAAACCCTAGGCCTAATAGCCAATCAATGTAGTGTACCTCTCTCCAGAGCTAGCACACAAGGCAGAAAGTCCAAACCATAACCAATAGAAGGTCCAAGCCTAAACCGAGAATACAGGTTGCAGTAACTGCAACTGCAGCTACTCTCCAGACTTGCGCACTTACCCAGTTTCTGCAGTGTGCACTCTTACATTTATGCAGTTGTGAGTTGTGTCCTCAAAATGAGCTCTGGCGTCCTATATTTATACTGTTTCTCCTTAGCTGTCTGGGCCGACTTCTCATTCTGGAGGCTAAAAACTCAATATTAAATATTTCCTTTAGCCGACTTGTCTTCTAGGGTTATGTCCAATGCTTTAGGGTTTATTCTTGCTTCCCGGAATATTCTATTCTTGTCAGGGTTACACATGGAGGTCGATACCTCCTGCAACTACCATAATATCAACAAAACCAACCCTCCAACTAACCAACAAAATCAAATTATCACAAAACCAACCATTCCAAACTTGAGGTGGCCTATCTCTGCCCTTTAGCAGTCAGGTGCAGACTTTAGGACCAACATAAACCATCCACATGTTGAAGATAGTGAGGAATGTGATGACGAATGACACCAGGGGGAATGGGTCTCTTTGCATCAATATATTTACATGAAGGCAATACACACCTACCGCAACAGTCAATTGCTAGGAAACCTTGGGGTTTCTTAATGAACCATAAGGGCCATGCCCGGAAAGGTATGTGCATCCATGAAATGCCACCTGAATCATTGCTAGCAAATCTCTGATGATCACAGATGTATGATCAATGATGCATGTGCTCTGGGATATGCTCATGTATGCTACTCTGACACTGCCAAGTGACCATGGGGTCCTACTGCGCAATCCATCATGCAATATATGGGGTAACAAGGCCATCTTCTTACATTTGATCATATGTCGAAGGAGAAGGGTCTGAACTCTCTCTATCTTGGCCCAGTTAGACTCCAGAAATATGTGTTTGTATACGTGCACACACAAAATTATTTATATATACTTATAAATGTCTAGAGATGATTGAATATGTCTATGTATTTCTTTGTATGTGTTTGTGAATATGTATGCACACACTTGTGGTTCTAGGCTATCGATCTCAAAGAAAATAACAAAAGCCATAGCAAGCAATAGACCAGCACTAACACCTAGTGGGGTCCAGATGAATTTAAAACACACTAGTTAAAATAATTAACTTTCAAGGTATGATGGCATAATTTTAACCCCCGTGCAGTTTTTATCTGAATTGAGTGATGCTCAAATTGCTTCTCATACATTTTCCATAATATTAACAAATTTTAACATCATCTACAGAAACTAATCACAAAGAGCAGAATTATTAACATACAGTTTAGTAGGTGCTTAACACTGAATATATGATAATCAGTGAATACATTGCAAGATTTTTATGTAATAGCAATAAAAAGTACTCACATTTGTGTATCAACAATAACGTATGTGAATGGTGAATTCCCTGTTTCAGAAACCTGCATTTACAGTGCCTGTATTAGATGAAATACTTTGACCATAACTTAATGTTTGAACTTTATGTCCACCTAATCTTAAAGTAAAGATTGTGAAGTACTACCTAATTAAAAATGGTAGATGGTGTCCAACTTTATGACTTGTGCTTCATTGCATCAGTTCCAAACTTCTAAAATGTTAGAAACTGAAACCTATGGATGCTCGATAAGACAAACCATGATGAAAAAGACCTTAAACAAATGTAATGGCCACGATGTCAATTAATTGAGGAGCCTGTTTAATTATCTTTATCAATCTAACAAAGTAATCAGATTAGCAGATAGTTTTAACTTTTGACAATGAAAATGTAACTATGTAACAAACATAAATATATATAGGATATATAAATATAAATAAATAATCATTAAATAATAATAATTAATACATCATAATGAAAAGATTATCCTAAATGGATATCTTTATATTCCAAGTATTTTGGATATTTACATAGTGAACCAGGTTGGTTCATCACAGTGGTATCAGAGCTTTGTTTTCTGAACTTGGCCATTGGCCATATAGGGTTCAAGCCACATTGAAAAATATTATCAGAGTTTCTCTAATCATCTGGTCATTGACCACAATTGACCTTTGGTCAAATTTCATTTCCATTGGCAACAAAACCCTAGGGTTTTGGCCACATAAATCTTCAGAGTTTCTGTGATCTTGGCCCTTGGCCACTCTAAACCCAGAAAATTTGTTTTCTGTTGTTGAGGAAGTTTTTGCTGCAAATTCGAAGAACATATCTACATATTGAGGAAAAAAAATGTTGAAGAAGGAAATTTCAGATTAACTATTCTGTTGCAAAGTGTCAAACCAAAGGAAAAAAAATGTTGAAGAAGGAAATTTCAGATTAACTATTCTGTTGCCAAGTGTCAAACCAAAATAAAATAATTTTTTAATTCTGCTGCCATTACCATTGTGAATCGTCCAAACAAGAGCACACAGAAATGCACAAACCGATCCCCTAAGAAGACTTGATCAGCCTTAATATTCTAAGAATTTTGCTTCCCTATTTTTTAATAGTTGCATACTGCAAGTGCCAAGTCATTCCGAAAATTGTCTTGAATTTGGCTTAAAAGTATATTGGCCATGTGTAAGGAGCTCTAGATTTCGAATTGCAACCTTCTCAGGGTCTGAATTGACCTGAAAACTTGCCTCATGCTTGTCTTACTGTCTTACAACATGAATCAGTCAGAAGAAAAACTGAAAATTACCACAATATATGAGGTGTCAACACCATCAGCTTCTAATTCAGCCAGAATCCCTCTTCCTGGAGCATCATTAGCAACCTACAATCGACAGAAGTTCCTACTATTATATTAGACCAATATCATATTTCTTTTGTTCACTTGTAAGTGCCAGCTATTATTCCTTTTCACACATTTAACCAAAATGTTCAATTTGGAAGATCGAAGAAGAGAGATACTTGCATTTCTCAAAATTTCCAATGCATGGAAAGTTGAAGACAAGCCAAAAACCTCTAAAAAAATTAAAGTGTAGAAAAAGGCATTCAAACATTTGTTACAATAAAGACCAGATACCCATTGTTAAATAGACTTACCTTCGATATGATTCGAGGATTTAATCCCAACCTTGCTGCTCCAGTTAAAGCATTACCAACATTTCCACCTCCTTGGACCTACCTTCATAGTTCAAACAATTACAAGAGAAAATCTTGAAACATTACATTCTACCATCTCTTCAACCCTTTTAAAAAGTGACCCGGTGAGTTGAGCGAACCTAACCAGCAATATCTTGAAATTAAACTAAGATGACATGTTCCTTGGATATTTCAAATGAAAAAACAGACTTGCACAATCAAGTTTTTTTGTGGCTGAGCAAATTATGATCAATGTTAATACAAAGAACAGAATGTCTTTTCCTAGAACCTACCAGATAATAAATTAATAGCCAATCTGTAAAGTGCAAGGGAAGCATTACACAAACATGTGTATAACTTGATTGAAACATTCATAATCAAACCAAAACCATTCATTTTTTTAATTAGAATTTCTCAGAGGACAAAAATTAGTATATCTTACACAAAATGAGATGATGGGAAAGGCATGCATTTTGTTTGCAAAAGTTGCTAGAGAAATTTATCACAGATTATAAAAACTAGTAGATCTTACACAAAATGAGATAATAAGAAATGAGCACATGCACTTGTGAGATGTTTTGATGGGTTGTGCTACCACCCAAAACCTTCACTTTAAGTGTCAAGGCCGTAGACACAAGTTAGACCCCTGGGGCTAATGAAGAAGGGCTACCCAATGTCACCTCAGTAACTCCTTCACTCTGTTTAGGCCAGCTCTCCTCTGGCACAAGGGGGAATCGCTAAAGGCAACCAAGTCCAATGTATGATAATGACTTGGAAAGGTTTTAGACTTGGGTCAAATCTGATATATGATATTTCTTGAATTATATTTCAGATTTATGAAAACAGAAAATAAAAGTCGAATTTTATATCTTTATGATGTGGTTGAAAGGAAAGACTAGTGCCTAAACCAATCTAGGGCATATAGAGTCTGCTACCTCTTGAATGCGTACAAAGTCCCAACCACAAAATGCAACATCAAGAGAACTAAGAGGGAGACCACTGTCAGCTCACCAACCCTCTTCTGCACTTTAGGTTGGCTCTTCTCCAACAAAGGGTGGCTTCCCCAAAGTAAGATTGCTAACGCTTAGGCAATGATGGCTCAAGATGAAATGAAGAGTAGCTTCAGCAAAACAAGTTTTGTAGTATGGAAAAATGATAAGATGATGGGTAGATCAAGCCTAGTGCCTATCTATTCGGCATGGAGTCAAGGGATCAAACTATGAGTGATGCTTATTGCATATGATCAAGGCATGAAAGAGCTGAAATGAGCAAACTACAATCTTCCTTAATTTGTTAAGATGAAATGTGAAATATACTTGGAGAACCCATTTAAGGAGAACCTCTAAAGATAGCTTGTGGGTGTGTTTATCAAATGAAATTGGTAGATTCCAGCCAACTCAAATTAGGAAATTTGACCATCACAATGACATTTCCATCAAATAAACACCAAAGGCATTGAAAGGGGAATGAACCACCATCAAGACACTTCTAATAGATAAGTTGCAACAACTCAAATGAAGAAGAAAGGTGCAATTTTACCATGCACTAGGCCTTCAAAGCATATCCTCTTGCAAGTATTTCCATTATTGACCTTGAACAATTGAAGCCCAACACATAAACCTCATATGATAGAAACCTTTATCTTTTATTACCTTCAAAATATTCAACTAAGCTCAAGTGGGAAAATCCCCAAATCCAACCATGCAAATGAAGGAGAGAGCAAACCCTTATATAGTTTTTAGCTCAACTCTCTTCTACAATAAAATACAATTTTCCTTATTGTAATGCAAGAAAAAATTATAATAATCTCTAAGTGGGTGAACTAGGTCTAAAATGCCCATAGCAAATACTAAATACAAGTTTCTAGATGAATGTGATGCCACATGTCATCTTCCTCAAGCTTCTAACTCATGCAATGTGCCACTTGTCTCTTCCATGTGCAAGTGCACTCTCCAAGAGTAACCACCTTAAATAAAATAATAAAATATCAAGTCAAAGTTGTAGGGCATGTCATCGCAGGATTTGTAGTTGTGCAAAGCCCAACACAAGATCACCAAATCTTGCATAACTACAGGAAATCCTACTAGGCTACTATTATCGCACAGTTTGTAGCAAGGATAAAAGGCTTGAGGTTTGAAGGTCAAACTAACGTCACAAGAACCAATCCCACCCAATGTCACCACAATGGGATGGTTCTTTCTTTTTAGGGTGGTAAGGCCCAGGGGAGACATCCCCGGTGACCTGGGGTTTTGAGAAGGCAAAGGAGTACATGATAAAGTAGTTATTCCCCCCTCACAAGTCACCACCGAGCAGATAGTCCAGCCAAAAGGCCAATAATAAAGTAAAACCCCCAAAGAGATACACCTGCCTGAGACAAAGCAACAATCAACAGATATATGCAAGCTTTGATCAATGGGTTAGTACTTTATGTAAATCAATGACTATCTGATGCATTCATAAGCAATTTGATAATAAATATTGATGAAGTCAATGTTTATAAATAGCAATGAAAATTATGTCACTTCACCAATAAATGATGGAACAATATGGCATTCAATGTAATAAATCAACACTTCATTCAATGTATGCCTTTAATCACCACTCAATTGCTTATAAAGTAAAACGTTTGTTGCACCAATGATGTTATGGCTAAAGATGACGGCAGCATATAGGGTTAGAAGGTTAGTTTTAGGCTAGGGTTAGTGAAGTTAGGGTTTTGATTCAAGAGTTTGGGAGTAGTTTAGATCAGGTTCACTTCAATGCATGAGGTCTTAGGATCAGTGCCTTAGCGTTAATGGAGTCAAATAGTGAAGGACACAAGAGCTAAAGGAGGCTAAGGTAAAAAAAAGGGCTAAGGACTAGAGGGAGAAGCTTTGAGGTGTTGCTAAGGCAAGGCCTCTCAAAACCCTAGGGGAGAGAGGCTCACCTTGGTGTAGGATAACTAGGCCTCGGTGCTCTCTCATCCTTCCTTAACTCGGTGGCAATCACAGCTAGCTGGAGATGAAGCATAAAACCAAGACAAGAAAGTTTGATGAAGCAGAGTGTTGCTACAGCAAGGCTCTATTAGCAAACCCTAGAAAAATCGGCCCAAAGTGTAGAAAACCTAGGCTTAAGGCGTCTCCTTCTTCTCAGCTTATGAAAGGTACGGCTAGCAAAAATTGAAGAGGGAATGAGAGTGTAGCAACGGCTAGGCTCTCTCCTTCTTCAAGAAATGGCTGAAAAACTCTCTCAATGGGGACATGAGACAAGGAACTACTAGTGTGCTTGTCACCTAGGGTTTTATTCAACAAAATTATAAATATATGCAAAAAATGAAACTACAACCATTCATTCAAGAAGTTTTGCAGAAAAATACTTACATATCAACAAGATATAGCATTGCAAACCCTAGTTGTAACACCTTCCATTAAGAGAAATGCCAAAACATGCCAAAAAGATCCTCCTTCAACAAGTGCGCATCACTAAATCAGCCAATAACCCAAGCGATGGTGCAAATTTCAGACCTCCTTATGGAGTAAGTTGTTGAAAAAATGAAGGTAAAAATCCTTCATTTATACAGTACCATGACCTAATTTTACATTTTAGGTCATGAAAAAGGCCGACAAGGCCAAAATACTAAAATCATATTGTTTTACATTAAAATGTCAATTTAAAACCCTAATCAAGCTGAAAAGAGATAAAAATCCCCTCTAAGGGGGACATCAGCCTCTTCTAGGGAAAATGGAGCATCCTGGAGCAAAACGTTAGCCCTCCTTGGGCTTCTCCAACCTGCCACACGTGCCAATACTGCCCAGTCTGCCTCCCAAGACGTCCAATAGACTGGATGACATCATGGTCATCATGGGTGACGTCCTAGGCCTTCCAAGGCCAACATTCCACTGAAAAAGGGCCAAACCCCCTAGGTCAAGCTCTGTCGGGGTGCCTCTGGTGGAACGTCCTCTTCTTCTCCAGTGCAAAGCTCCTGATCCATCTCCGTCAAGTCTTTGTCGCCTGAGGGGGTCTCAACATCCACCTGGTGGGCTCTCCAGCCCCATGGAGGTTTGAACTGATTATCTCCCCATGTGTACCAGTCCAAATGGTACCTATCCGTCGAGCATGGTCCTGCACATCAAATGTTATGCCCTCCATGGGCTCATCAGTCACAGGGATCATAGCAATGTCAATCACATCTCATCATCAATATTATTAAACATGTGCATAAAATCCCTAATACATCAATTAACAACTCAAAGATGTTACACAAGCCTACAATAAAAGTTTGGAGGAAAGGACAAGGCATCTTATTGGGCTAGTGTCTACTGGAGAAGGAAAGTTTCCGGAAGAGACCTCATCCAAGCCATGTAAGAGGGTGATGTGGTCAGGGGATGTCCAAGCAGGTGGGTGTAATAAGGGCAGAGGATGCAAAAGTCTTTACCTGTGGGTGCCTTTGTATAAGGCGAGTTGTACCTGTCCTAGATGCAATCTTTCCAAGCCCATCCATGACTTTTATTCGTCATTCTTTTATTCTTTTATTCTTTATTGCCTTTTTTTTTGTTCAAGAGCTAATCAGGGGACACTGCCCTGGCGTGGTGACCAGTGGTGACAGCGTTATCCACAAGTACTTTCACATAAATGAGAAGGTTGGCTTGTGATGAGACCCCCTTTCCCTTAGCCATGCAACCAAGAGTCACTACCCTGGCGTGGTAACCAGCTGGTGGCAATGTCATACTGCTAGGTACCTATGGACCTAATAGGTTGGCTCGTGATGAGACCCCCTATGTCATAACTCCAACTCCAGCTCTTCTATTTCTTCATTGAGTTATCTTTTAACTCTTTTTTCACCTTTTTATCAARTCAACTTAAGAATATAGCCTTAGTTTGGTTGACCCTTCCCCTCAGTGTGAGACTATGGCCTAGTGGGGACACCTAGACCACTAAGTCTTCCAAACCTCTTCATCAAGAGGTGGGGGACATTACAGTCTCCCCTGCTTGAAATTGCTTGTCCTCAAGCAATTCCAAACCTGTCTCCCATACCATCTGTTCATACTCCCACGTGGCATCCTCAATGGGTAAATCTTTCCACCTGATCAAATACTCCTTAATGCTTCTCTTCCGGAGCCTTTTCTCTCGAACCTCCAGTATCTCTTTCGAAATCAACACAAGCTGTCCTTCTTCGTCCATGGGAGGTAGTGTCTCAATGGGAATGATGTGTTGGCCGATGGCTTTCTTTAGGCAGGATACATGGAAGACGTTGTGTATTCGGCTACCCTGTGGAAGCTCTAACTCATAAGCTATGGCCCCTATCCTTCTGTTGATCCTGTAGGGTCCAAAGAAGCGTGGTTGTAGCTTTTCTGCTCCGCTTCTTTTTATAGAAGCCTGCCTGTAGGGTTGGAGTCTTAAATAGACTAAGTCGCCAACCTCAAAAGTACGCTCCACTCTGTGCTTGTCTGCTTGGACCTTCTGTTGGTTTTGTGCTCTCTGTAGATGATCCTTCAACTCGCGAAGGATGTCTTGGCTCTGTTGTACCCAATCCTGTACCATTGGTGCCCTGTTGTCCCCAAAGGCAATCTCCACAAAGGAGATTGGATCATAGTTGTATAAGGCTCTGAATGGTGTCACGCCTATGGATACATGATGGGTGGTGTTGTAGCAGAATTCTCCCAAGTGCAACCATCTGACCCATGCTTTCTGTTGTCCTGTTCCGTAATTTCTGAGGTAGCCTTCCACCCATTTGTTGACTATTTCGGTCTGACCGTCCGTCTGAGGGTGATAGCTGGTGCTAGGGGTCAATGTCGTGCCAACTAATCTGAACAACTCCTGCCAAAACGTACTCTCATGAACCCGCTATCCCTGTCACTGATAATGATCTTTGGTAGGCCGTGCAACCTGAAGACCTCTCTAAAAAATAGTTCAGCCACCTGTGTTGCGTTGAAGCCTGTGGCTATGGAGAAGAAGTGTGCAAACTTCGTCAACCTGTCCACTACTACAAAAATGCAGTCCTTCCCTTGTGCTCTGGGCAAGCCAGTGATGAAATCCATGGATATGCTTTCCCACTTATGCTCTGGAATGGACAAGGGTTGCAGCAGTCCTGCTGGGTGAGTGTGCTCATCCTTGTTCTCTTGGCATGTAGTGCATTCTTTGACATGCTTAATCACATCTTCCTTGAGGCCCTTCCATGAGAACCTCTCTCTCACATGTCTGTACGTCTTACTAATCCCCTGGTACCCTGCCACTGGTGAGTTATGACATGCATGTAATACCTTGGCTTTGAAAGCCGATCCAGGAACCAAGAAAATTCGGCCCTTGTAATAGATGAGGTCCTTCACGACCCTGAAGTTATCATCCTTTATCTGTCCGTCCAATAGCTGACAAGTGAACTGATCCTTTGCATATTCCACCACCAAGTGGTCTTTCTAGTCAACTGACATACCTGTCATGGCAAAAATGAATGGCCTCCTAGATAATGCATCCGCTACTGCGTTGTTCTTCCCTTTGAAGAATTCAATGTCAAAGTCGTAGGCTTGTATTTTGCTTACCCATTTTTGTTGCCTTTCATTCAAATCCTTCTACTCCAATAGGTATTTAAAACTGTTATGGTCTGATTTGACCACAAACCGTGCACCTACCAAATATTGTCGAAATTTGGCTAATGCATGCATGATAGCCGGCATTTCTTTGTCATAAATGTTGTAAAGCAATTCAGGGCCCCTGAGTTTCCGGCTTTCATAAGCAAGAGGGTGCCTATTCTGCATCAGTACGACCCCTATACCTTCCCCTGAGGCATCACATTCCAAGGTGAAAGGTAGGCCGAAATCTGGAAGGGCTAGAACTGGGCATGTGCTCATTACCTTTTTCATTTTCTCTATCGTAGCTTAAGCTTCTTCACTCCATTTGAAGGCCCCCTTTTTAGTTAAATCGGTCAAGGGTGCACACAATTGAGAAAACCCCTTGACAAATTTCTTGTAGTACGTGCATATGCCTAGGAATCCCCTTAACTCTGTGAGTGTCTTAGAAGTAGGCCACTCCATAATGGTTGTTATTTTCTTCTGATGTACCTGTACCCCCTTTGCTCCTTTGATGTGTCCCAAGTAGAGTACCTCTGTCATCCCAAACTCACACTTGGATTCCTTAGCATACAGTGATTGTTCCTCCATGATTGACAGTATTTGGTCCACATGCCGAAGGTGTTCCTCCCACGTCTTGCTGTAAATGAGCAAGTCATCAAAGAATACTAGCAAGTGTTTCCTTAGCTGTTTGTTGAACACATGGTTCATGCAAGACTGAAACGTGGTTGGGGCATTGGTTAACCCGAAAGGCATTACCAAGAACTCATAATGGCCGTAGTGACACCTGAAAGTTGTTTTTGAAATATCCTCCTCCCTCATCTTGATTTGATGGTAGCTCGAACGAAGGTCACTCTTTGTGAAGTAGACAGCTCCATGCAGTTCATCAAGCAACTCATCAATCCTGGGTATTGGGTACCTGTTTTTGATCGTCTTTTTATTCAAGGCCCGGAAGTCAGTGCACATCCTCATCGTCCCATCCTTCTTCTTGACCAAGACTACCGAAGAAGCAAAAGGGCTAGAACTTGGCCTAATGTGTCCCATGTCTAGAAGCTCCCTGATGGCCTTCTCTATCTCGTCTTTACACTTCCTTGGATGCCTATATGGTGTGGTGATAACTGGTTTAGCCCCTGTCTCTAGTTCAATGATGTGCTCAAACCCCCTGTCTGGTAGCACACCTGGAGGAATCGGCCCAAACACCTTATGGTGCCTGTCAAGGATGTCTTTGATCTCTGGGGTGTAGTGCACCTTACCCTTCTCATCCACACATGCCGGAATCCTACATTTAGTTGCATACACAATTTCCTCTCTCCTGAAGATAGCTTCCATCCTCTGGGCCGTAACCACCCTAGCAGAATTACCTGTCATGACTCTGAGCACTACCTTTCGTCCTCCTTCCTCTACAAAAGACATCTCCATGGTCTTGTAATTGGTGGTGATAGGCCCTAATGTGTTGAGCCACTGTACCCCTAGGATGATGTTAGTGTCCGAAAGGTCCATCACATAGACGTCCTGTATTAGCTCATGCCTTCCCAAACTGAGCTTCATACCTGGAATGTATCGGTCACAAGGCATGGTACTACCACCTGCCACTTCTACCTTGAACCCTTCAAATTCTACTGTGGGTATATGTCTCCTCTTCAACAATGCTGCGTCAATGAAGTTGTGAGAGGCTCACCCATCAATCAATACGGACACTCTCTGTCCCTCCAAGACTTCCCTCATCCTGAAGGTGTTGAATTTGGGCACCCCGTTGATAGAGGCCAAGATGGCCTTCCCCCCAGTCATGCTGTCCTATTCTAAAATCTCCTCTTCTGTTGCCTCTGTGGTTTCGACCTCTATGTTCTATTTTTGACCATAATCTTCCTCCTCCTCGTTGTCTGAAGTCACCTCTATGTAGTGTACCTGGCCACGTCCCATGCACTTGTGTGATGGGTTCCACGGTTCTTTGCATGTGAAGCAGAGTTGCTTCCTCCTCAGCTCCCTCCTGGTGTTGTCATCTATTCTGCCACGACCCCTGTCAAACCCCCTTGGGTCACGCCCTCCCGGGTTCACAAGAGGTCTTTGATCTCTTCCTCCGATGTTAAGAGGTGGTCTAGGGATAAGTTTTGGTTTGGCAGATGGCCCTAGATCCTTCGTCCTCCAAATAGCATCTTGTAGATTGGTGGGCTTGAAATCCTTTACCCAACCCCTCAAGGGTTCCATCAACCCTTCAGTAAACAACATCATAAGTCTGGTTGCTGAGATGTCTTGCACCATGACTGCTAGTCTCTGAAATTCTTCAATGTATACCTCTGGTGCACATGTCTATCTAAGCTGTGTGAACTCCCTGAAATGCAGCTCCGGGTCCCCCTGATCAAAACGGTCAATGAGCCTCTGAGTGAAGTCTGTGTATGCCATGATCTGATTGTGGCCTAGGGTGATCAATCCATGGTACCACCAATCATGAGCTTTGCCATCCAAGTGCATGGTGTCAAACTTGATGGCTTCCATCTCTCTCATGGGGTTAAGTTGTAGATAAGTATCCAGCTTATGTACCCACGCTTGTGCTATCATTTTGGTCATGCCATCAAAGTATGGGATTTCTATCTTCCCCATCCTTCGTTCTAGCTCATAATTGCTTCTGTGGTTCGGCTTAGGTTTATTTCTGAACTTAAGCTGGCAATATTGATCCAAGGACATCTGTCTCTGAATTCCCAAGTCTAGCTCGTGGTACTCCCTGGTACATTGAACCATCTGCTCAAGAAAATCATCCACATGTTCCCGATGTGACTGTCCATCTGTGAACGTGGGTAAGTATGGTCTAGGAGTAGCCCTGCTACCCATTTGCCCATGTGGGGTGCCCCCTCCATGGCTCCCTTCAGACTGATGATAGGGAATCTGCTCAAGGTTATACCTGGGAGCCTTCTCTGGGTTGTACCTGTTTCCACCCTGTGAACCACCAGTCTCTCTGTTTTCATATATCTCTGGACCTTTCCCCTTATGAGTTATCTGCAGTAATAGATCGGCTATCCTAGTCTGGTTCTCATCCACCTTCCTTAAGTTATCATCTACCTTTTTCAAAGTCTCGGTAATTTCGGCTTGTCCTCTGCGGGTTATGTCATAGTTCTCCTGTAGGTGAATGACCAATTTACTTTATGTTTGGTTTATGGATTTATTAAATTCTCTTGCCAAGTAAGCCAAGCCCTGGGGTTCACCTTCCTCACCTGAACCCTCCACTTCGACCTATGTTTCACTTGCTTGTTTCTTCTTTCTGCCCATGTATATACCACTGTACCAATGCATGCGCTAACCTTCACAGGATGAGAGGATCAAAGCTCTGATACCATTGTAATGATCCCAAGCCAATTTTTTGCTTGAAACCACTAACTACCACTGTTGTGTTTATTGATTATTTGATGTGCAGGTGGCTATTGATGTTTCGGCCTTAGGGTTTGTTCCAGTTATTTAGATAGTGTTCATACAAGATCTATCCAATACATGCAAGATCACAACAATACTCAAGATATGGAAAACACAAGCATAGATCTAACCTTTATTATGAAAAGCATGAACCTGATACAAGATAGAGCAGATCTGGAATAGTCCTCAGATGGCTCCAATAGATAATAGATATGAGCTGCTACAAAATGCTCCCGACAATACAAAAGATGTCTCCAAAGGCTGAATACAATCTGGAGACCCAAGGTGCCAACAATAAGTGAACGCCCAACCCCACTGGGCTGCTGGTACGTCTTGTTGGCTGAAAGGGATCAATATTTCGGCCCAGCTGAAGGAGATGCTTAAATCGTGCCAAACTCCACCAAAATGTAGATCGGGACCAAGGAAACCCCTCCCGGAAGTCTGAAGCTCAAATACTCAATCCTCCTCCACCAATGGCTGAAACCCTAATGCAGTTTGCACCCTCCTGAAGCCCTGAATAGCTCAATAAGTCGCTCTGAATGAAGGACACCTCCAAAACCTCTGAAACTCTCTAGAATGGTAGATCGGGCTGTGGAAACCCCTTAGGAGAAGTTTCAGGTCCAGATTCTAGGTAGAACCCCCTAGATCTGAGAAATACTAAATCACAAGACGTCCTCCTTACTTCAAATCCATCCCAATCTGTAACTGAAGATCTGATGGTGATAACTCCTCAAGAAAACCTCCAAAATGATGGTCAAGGACCTGCAAATAGAACCCAAGTGTCGGAATACCCCCAAGCTCTCCTGATTGGCTGGATCAAACTCTTCTTCAAGATATGGTGCGCCCCTGCTGGAAATTCCTGAACAGTACGGCCCTGCTGCTCTCCTGAATCGATAGGTGGATCTGTGATGAGTGTAGAATGGTGTGGGTGGAGTATTTCATCCCCGAGACCAAGCTTGGAACAAGGTGAGTGGGTCTTTCACCATTGAGTTGCTCACAAGGGTTTGTGATAGCAAAACCCTCAAACTGTATGCTCAAGAGCAATAACAAGCAAATAACAAAATCCAAAATGCCCAAGAAGTGCGCCCTAGCCTTCTCTTTATACTTTTTCTTCTATTTTCCTGTTGAGTTAACTTAACTCCTAAAGTTAACCCTAACTCCAACTCCAGCTCTTCTATTTCTTCATTGAGTTATCTTTTAACTCTTTTTTCACCTTTTTATCAAGTCAACTTAAGAATATAACCTTAGTTTGGTTGACCCTTCCCCTCAGTGTGAGACTATGGCCTAGTGGGGACACCTAGACCGCTAAGTCTTCCAAACCTCTTCATCAAGAGGTGGGGGACATTACATGAACAACATAACAACAGTAAACAGTTAGTTTTTTGAGCAAAAAATTTGGCTCGGGAACATTACATTGTGCCATTAGACACATCTATTTGATGAGTTAGGTCATGTATTTATAAGAGAGATACATCCCCATTGTGGATCATATCTCATTCTCACATAACTCATTGTGGAGGTCTGAAATTTAGTGCGCACTTCTCTTAGGCGCTAGCTTTCTTGGTCATAGAGCACCCTCTTGTGTGCACTAGGGTTTGTGATGTAAGGGTGATCTTCTCTTGACTCTACAGCAAAGGATTGTTGGGTTTTTCCCTTGTTTGAGAAGGGTTTTCCCAAGATAACTTCGTGTGTCTTGTGCACGGTTATTCTTCTTGTGATCTTAGTTACTGCAACTATTGTATATTGTATTGTTGCATTGTTTATGGTTCAAGTTCATGCTAAATTGAAAAGAAACTACATGTGCTTAAGCTAAGCATTAAAAATTCAACAGTTAAAAGGTGTTTGAGTACTTGCCTCGAACAAGAACACTTTATCGCATTTATATGATCAATTCCAAGTGCAAACATGCAATTAAAACCTCGTAAGACAGTAGACAATGATAATTTGCTATAGTATGTACAAATTGCAGCAGTATAACAGTTTACAACAGAAAATATAAGTTTGTAACAGCAGCAAATAAAAGAGATCAGAAATGCATCAATTGACAAGGAAAACTTAGCACGTGTCCAATAGATTAATGTCCAATTGTTCAAAGCAATTTATGAGCATGTTATACCACCATTAGATCAATGTATACAGCAAATTTAAGTGTTATCAGGTGGTTGTAGCAAACTTTTGCAACAGCAACAAGTTTGCCACTCAATTA
>ML786257.1:187177-201877 GCA_009831015.1 Picea engelmannii | reverse complement strand
TAGCTTTTTCTTGATTAACTTTTGGAATTGAGTTTTCTTCATATCTCTAGCTTGTTTGTACCTCGACATTTGAACACTTCTTTACATCAGTTGGATTTGCCTCCTTTTGAGTTGTAAGGTTGATTGGGTTTGTCATCGTTTCCTTATCGACTAATGATGTTTTGCGGTCTAGCTTTTCTTGTAAAGTCTTCTTATCATGCTTCAACTTTTTAATTTGTGTTAGTAAATTTTGATTATGAACCCTTAGGCGCAAAATTTCTTCTTCATCTTCTGATTTACAGACTTTATTTATAATATTTCGATTCTCTAGCTTTTCATCTTTCATCTTTTTAATTTGTTCAAGCAATTTTTGATTAAGGTTCTTCAAACGAGAAGCTTCTTCATCATTTCCTGATAATTTATTCCCGAGATCTTGATTCTCTTGCTCCAACTCTTGGACACGTCGTTTTGTATCCCTTGACTTCTTAATTTGAGTAAGAAGTTTTTCACTATGATTTTTTAAGCGAGATATTACTTGGCTTTTATCAGCAATAATTTCATCATATTTTTTTTGCATCTTTGATATCGAGTTCTGATTATCTGGAAGGATCACCTTCGAAATATCTTTAAAGTCTTTTGATGAAGGTGTTATCGATTTTGACCTCATAGTAATGTCTTGAAGAGTCATCATCTTCTTTTTATAGGGAAAAGTCACAAACTAATATTTGTCTTTTCACTTATGTTATGCTCCAAAATAAATAATTGATTCGCCAAATTAATATTAATAGAATTCTCATCCTGGGTCATGCTAATAACGATGTTAACCTCTCTTCCTTGAATAATCCCCTTTAATGTGAATAACCCATAAGTTGAAATGCAACATCCTTCATAAGAAAATCTTACATTCGTCATTTTAGACTCCAATTGTTTTTCGTTGCAAATTTATAGTAAATAATACTTTAATTATGAAGCGCCTTTATATACCCCTTCGATAATTAATGTGGATCTTTTTACGATAAATAAATGATACACTTCTTTGAAAAAACACTTCGTTTATAACCCTTGTAATTCCTTATAACTTTGTACTTTATGAAAAGTACTTTAATATTGTCTTCACAATTTTCGAAATACTCTTCTTCCTTACTTAGAAATTAGCCCTTTTATACTCCTTTAATAAAATTCTTCTAATAGATATATATATATACACATATATATATTTCAACTATTTCTTCTTTATAATTTCCTTGTTCAATACTTTACTTCTTAATAACTTTTTTGAAAATTCCTTTTATTACTTCCTTTTGAAGCTTAATAAAAAACCCTTTTAAATAACCTTATTACTTTTATGATATAAGGTTGGCTCTTAAAACTTACCTTTGCTGATATGAGAACTTACTTTATCACTTATATATATAAGAACCTTTAATATATATATTTTTTTCCTATGTATTTTTCACTTTATAAATCTTAAATTATTATTTTTTTATATAATACTTCAACCTTTTTTAACTTTTTCGAATGTATACTTTAAGGTCCAATTAATCCTTCCAAACAACATGACCGTACGGAATAAATACAACCCGACTGTACAGAATGAGTATGATATTTAATTTAATGTTGAACGGATGAATCGATGTATTGCAGTGAATGGTCCATACGATAAAATCGTACGACGATTGGTTGTTAATAGCACGAATTGTTGTACAGAACAATTAATTGCAGGTATGGCTGGTGTAATTAATTCCACAGACGGTTGAGCAGAGCACGGACGGTTGTATGAAAATTTTGGCGGTTGAGCAGAGTACAGACGACATGTGATTGGAAGCTTGTATAGATTGTATGGAGATGACTTGGAGAAGTACGATTGGCATATGATTGGCCGTTGGTACATATTTTTTTAAATTATGCAGTTGGACGTTAATTGGCGGATGATGTGCTCGGTGGTACACATGACTACTGATTATTTATATCTTTTTTCTCCAATTTGGCAGTGACAAGGATAAACTTCTTTTATGACTTATGAGCCCATGGAGGGCGTAGCTGTTGATGTGCAGGATCATGCCCGACGGACAAGTACCATGTTGGATAGGTACACATGGGGAGATGATCAGTTCAGACCTCCATGGGGATGAAGAGCCCACCAGATGGATGTTGAGACCCCAGCAGGGGGTAGAGACAAGACAGAGGGGTTTGCACCAAAGAGAAGAAGGACGTCTTGCAAAGGCACCCTGGCAGAGCTTGACCTAGGGGGGTTGTGCCCCTTTCACTGGAACGTTGACCTTGGAAGGCTTGGGACGTCATCCTTGCTTCATGGACATTTTGGCAGACAGACAGGGCAGTTTTGGCACGTGTGGCAGGTTGGAAAAGCCCAAGGAGGGCTAACGTTTTGCTCCAGGAGGCTACATTTGCCCTAGAAGGGGCTAACGTCACCCTAGAAGGGGCATGACGTCTTGTCTTAGCTTGATTAGGGTTTCATTTATGACATTTTAATGTAAATCGGTATGATTTTAGTATTTTGGTCTTGTTGACCTTTTTATGACCTAAAAAGTAAAATTAGGTCATGGTACTGTATAAATTGAGGGTTTTCACCTTCATTTTTTCATCATCTTTCACTCACTCATTAGTGAGGTCTGAAATTTGCGCTATCTTTGGACTTCTTGGCTGAAATTGTGAGACGCACTTGTGGAAGGAAGACTTTTTTTGGACTTATATTGGCATTTTTGGTATTTATCTTGGTGGAAGGTGTTACAACTAGGGTTTGCTACTTGATTTCTTAGTTAAATGTAAGTGAATTTTTGCAAAACTTCTTAATTGAATGGTTGTAGTATTATTTTTCTTGCATTTATGGTTATAATTTGCTAATCTAAATCCTAGGTGACAAGCACCCATTGAAGGTCCTTGTCTCATGTCCCTACCAAGGTTTTAAGCCATTTATTGAAGTGAGATAAAGCCTTTCCTTAGCAACACTCTATTCTTCCTCCTCCATGCTAGCCATTTTTTTTATTGAGCTAAGAAGGAGAAAACGCATCAAGGCCTAGTTCCCCTACACCTTGGTGAGCCGATTTTCCCTAGGGTTTGCCTAGTAAAGCCTTGCCATAGCAACACGTTACTTGCAAACCTTCTTGTCTTAGTTTTATGCAATCTTTTGAGCTAGCCGTTTTTCCATTGAGCTAAGGAAGGAGGAGAGAGCATTGAGGCCTAGTTCCCCTACACCAAAGTGAGCCTCCCTCCCCTAGGGTTTCATCCTTGAGGCCTTGCCATAGCAACACCTCAAGGTTTAACTCTCTTGTCCTTAGTCTTTACCATTATCATTTGATCCTTCAGCTTTTGCGTCCTCCTTTTGACTCCATTTGCCCTAGGAACGCACTGATCTAAGGCCTAGTGTGTGAGTATCTTGATCTCAAAACAACTTCTAATACTTTGAACAAACCCTAACTATACTAACCCTAGCCTAGACTAACCCTACTAATCTTATTGTTTCCGTCATTTTTCTTGTGCTAGAAACACCTTTGTGCAGCTATCATTTTACTCTTAAAGCAATTGAATGGTTGTTTGAGGCATTAACTATGAAGTGTTAATTTGTTACATTGAATGCCAAGTTTCTTTAGCATTTATTAAGAACTGATATTGTAACCGTTGCCATTGTACAAACATTGACTTCGTCAATATTTATTGCTCAATTGCTTATTATCAAAAAAGTTATTTATTACATGAAGTACTAACCAGCAAGCAAGCTTGCACATGCAGTTTTATTGTTGCTTTGTCTCGGGCAGGTGATCTTATTGGTTATTACTTCCATTTATCTTTATTGGTTGTGAGCCGGGACTTTCTGATCAGGTGGTGACTTGTGAGGGGGATTACTATCACTTAGCCTTTATAAGCCTTCTTTGCCTTCTCAAAACCCCAGGTCACCGGGGACGTCTCCCATGGGCCTTACCTCCCTAAATAGAAAGAACCCTCCCATCGTGGTGACACTGGGTGGGATTGGTTCAATTACGCCAGTTTGACCTTCTTACATCCTTCTTCTACCTTAACCACACATTGTGCGATAACATGGCCAGTGTGGGGAAATGGTCTAGGACAGTCATTCTTCTTGGAAGTCACTCTGAGTAGTGGTCAAGTAGAATGGTTCGCCTCACCGGGCAGTCATTCTTTTGAAGTTCACAGTTGTGAGCAGTTTCGAAGAATGGTCTGTTTTGGAGGTTGGTGCAAGACAGTCATTTCCATAGAAAATGGTCTGGAAAATCATTCCATTCTCTCCAGGTTGCACTGTGATTAGTGCCAGAGGAATGGTCCAGGTTCAACAATCAGGGACAGGTATTCACTAGGGAAGACTCATTCTCTCCAGGTTGCACTATGAATAGTGTCGGAGGAATGGCCTAGTTAGGTGGTTCAAGCTCATAAATCAGGGACAATTATTCTTCTATGCTTGGGAAGAATAGTCCAGATAGCCCATGGCTGATGTTTTACTTTATGAGGGCAGATGTTCTTCCAAATCTCACAAATGTGAGTGGAAGAATGGCCCAAATGACTCAGTTTGTATCATGATATTGCTATGCAGGTTGATATCAGATGATATGATTGTTGTAGAGACTGTATGTCTCTGGACAATAGTTGTATGCTACTATGGTGGATGTGATCCACTGGTAGTGATTGTATGTCACTAGTTAGTAGCAGTGTGCTACTGAGAGTGGTTGTGTACCACTGGATAGTAGTTATATACTACTATGAATAGACACAGTTGTGTTCTATTGGATGGCATTGTTCTGATTGCCTTGGAGACTATCTAGTTGGATAGTGATGATGGTGCTCATGATTTGATAATGAGATAGCATGTGTGGCTATGATGATGTTATCGGTTGAATGGTTTGTTTGTGCTCAAGACCATTTCCTTTAATACCTCCCTAGCTAGGAGGGAGTGTTGATATTATGGTAGTTGTGGGAGGTATTAACCTCCACGTGTAACCTTTGACAAGACTAGAATATTATGGGAAGCAAGAGAAACCCTAAAACATTGCATAATAACCCTAGGAGACAAGTCAGCTCAAGAGAATATTTAATATTGAGTTGTTAGCCTCCAGAAAGAGAAGTCAGCCCAGTCAAGTGAGATAGAGCAGTATAAATAGAGGGCGCTAGAGCTCATTCATCACTCTTACTCTCACAACTACATAAGACTAGTGGTGCACAAGTTTGGAGAGGGAGCGCAGCTGCAACTGCTGCAACTGGTATTTTGGCTTTTGGTTGGACTTTCTCTTGGTTATGGTTTGGACTTTCTGCTTGGTCTTTGGTTATTCTTGCTTGGTGCACTAGCCTTGGAGAAAGGTGTGCTACCTTGGTTGGCTATTGGATTGCTTCCAGAATTATTTTGTCTGTCAAGGTTAAGGTGCACGGGGGTGGCCTTTTTGCCTATGGTTGGGTGACAATATTGCTATATTGTCTATGGTGGAACGAGCACACCTATTTTTCTAACACTCTAAAGATCCATGTGGTGGATAAATGAATAAAATGGGGGAGGGCGCACATTTCTCAAGCCCCACCACATTCATCAAGCATGATCAAAGCAATGTATGGGGGCACACTTTTTGAGCCCCACAAGGAACTGTTTTAATGTTGATAAATATTTCAACTAAGATAAGAAAGGGGGCACCCCTCCTCGGCCCCACACATTCATGTAATCGAGCAGCATTAGAAGAAAAGAGGGGAACACCTCTTGAGCCCACCAAATTTGTGTAATATGGCAATGTCTTAGCATAAGAGGGTGCACTTTCCAAGTCGGTCCAGCTTCTAGAACAAGTTAGGCACCCTTTTCCTTGAACATAGTTGTTGAAAAATGACTATTGGGGCATGGCCTTGTCTATTTAGGTAGCCCTGTTCTTCATGATAGAAGTTGTTGAAGAAACAGCAACTGGTGGCTCTCATTTTTGGCGGTAAACACTGTATGGTTGGTCTTCTGGAACACTATAGAAGCTGGGGTTTCCTGCTGTACGAATTTATTATTGCTAGAATCACTTCGTTACTTGTCATACAAATGTATTTTCCTGGTACTATTGTTCTGTCTTGAGAGAAGTTTATCATTTGAAGAAATCTCCTTGATGTACTTTTTCTCAATGTATGGTTAAGAACTCATGGAATTGCTACTTGAAAAATACTAATCTGTATAACCCATCTCTTGTCTGCTTTAGCAAGATTGTCTGATGAAGTTTTTCTTGTTTTTAGTGGAAGCTGAAGGTTAGGAGTGCATTTGGCTTGAAGATCTCAGCATGAGCGCCCTATCCTTGAAGGCAAGGCAACCCCCTTGCTAGAGCCATTTGACCCCATTTACCCAGCTTTGATAAGGCACTGGGCCTATCTTCTAGGCCAATAAATTCTCATTTTAATCCTCTTTTTTGTGGAGTAGCAGATCTGAAACTTGCCCTGAAGATATGCTTCAAAGTTTTGCTGCTTCTTTTCACTCAGCGCTGAGTTCTTTAACAGCCAGATACCTTGAGCACTGGTCATATTTTTGGCATTCTCTTTGACTGGTGCAAGTTTATATTGAAACCCAAAAATGCAGATGATGGTGTGATAAATGTTAAGCTACATTTGGGCTAATTACTGGAACACAAGTACTAAGGGAAGGGCCACACACTAAGTGTTTGATGCAATGATTGAATGAGAATTCTTACATTTGCGTGAAAAACTTATGTATCACTGTTTGCTGGTGTATTTCTTGTTACATCTGCAGGTGGCTTATGCTTGGAGAGTGTTATTTGACCCCCATAAAATCATAATATATCAGCATAGGAGATACGTTAATTTTCCTACAACTCAGCACTGAAATGTTTGCCAATGATTTACTAAAACTCAGAAATTAAATTTGCTGATATAACTCTGATAAATTATGCAAAACACCTACAGCTGAGTTGTAAACTGAAATAGCACAGCAAAAACATACATAGAACCAAGCATAAAAAACGCATGGACACCAGATGTACCCTTGAAACCCCAGTGTGGGGAAAACCAGAAAAGGAGGAGCTTTATTGAGTCTTCTGGGCAAATTTAACGGCAGCAAAATTACAGTCATTTCCAGAAATTTACAACAGCAACTCGGAAATTTCTTACAGCACTGTTTTGTTGTGTTCAGGGAGCTGTAAGGCCCTCCAACACTTCCACAAACTGTGCAGAAATTTTCCCAGCTGTGGCTGCCCCTTTTTTCTGCTGTACAGCCCTTCTAGTATGACCCTCTGGACTACAATACGGACCAGAAATCGCAGCCACCAAGCTGCTGTGCTGTACGGCCCTCAGAAAGGCTGTTGTACGGCCCAGCTTGCACCCAGAAATCTCAAACCGTATTTTGCTGTCTTTTACCAGCTCCTTTGGCCCTTAATTCGCCCTGAAGATGGCTGCCCTGTTCGGCACTTACTCAGCTTCAAAACTCAACCACTCACTCCAGCTCTAGCGCCCTCCTTCAGCTTTCATGCACAATGATAATGTGTCCTTCTCCACCCTCGGCCGCCTCTTTTATCTCACCTTCAGCCACCTTTTCTACCTTGAGATGTGTGCCAGTTCAGCCTCCAAGGCTTCTAGGAGGTGCGCCCCTCTTGGCTGGGCCCCACACTCCACTAACAAGCTCATGAAGTGTGCGCCATTGGGCAGGGACCCACAAACCACTAAGCAATGCACCCCCTCTCTCCCTGGGCCCCACAATCCACTCAAGACTGAAATGAACTTAGGCTGAAAAATAAATAAAGGCTGAACTGGGTTAATTAGTGTGTCCATCAGCTGGCCTAGGACATATAGGCACAGCTGAGACACCTACCGAGCTAAAAATCTAACAAGATATAATCATGGATCTCAGTATCTAGTATTGATATTTTGAGTTTAGTTCCAGGCTGTACGTGAAGCATTTGACGATATTCATGTACAAAAACCCTTTACTTTAGCCTAACAGCCATTTACTCCAGTTCTGTGTGCAGATTTATAATCATATTTGTAAGCAGGAGTGTCATTTTCCCTTGATGCCTGGAAGTTCTTAAGGGCTGTATGCATGTATTGATCCCATTTCCTCTGCTGTGTAACAACATCAGCAGCAGTATGATCCTTACAACTGGTTGTGTGGTGGTTGACTTGCAAAATTAGTAACCATAATCTGGGCTAGGTTCCAAAGCGCCCTTTTCTTCATCTCATTTACAGGTGATTGATACACCAGGTTTGTGAATTGCCCTCTTTTCCTTTGAGATGGATGCCAGCTGTTGATAAATTGTGTATTGTGTGCATCTCCAGAAATATTTCAGGACGTTCATCAACTGTTTGATGAAATACCTAAATGAAATTTTCATTTTCTATATTACTGTATTTGTGGAAATGTTTGTATTCTGATCCCTAGTGCCACAAATAAGAGCTGGAAACTCTATTTTTCATCTAAAGGAGTTGTATTTTCTTTATGCTTGAAAGAGTGATAAAAAAAACATTACAGCAGCAAGCTTACCACTCACTTATGTATATAACCAGCAGGGTATTAGGTTGCATCACAATTGTTTGATGAAAGTTGTCTGTGAAAATTTTATATTTTCTTAGCACCTTTTTTACTTTGGTTTTAGCATGATGACTGTGGGATCATAATTATAGGTTGGTTAGTCCTCTTTGCACCTGGAGAATCATATTTGTTGTGTGCTCGAAATAACTTTGTCTTGCATATGCATTAAATTTTAATGTGAAGCACCTATGAAATGTATCATTCAAGCATGCAATTAGTGTGCCATGCAGAGGTCTTTTCCAATTATCTGAAATTTAAAACAGCAGGGATTCAAGGTGGATATAATCTCTCTTTTGGAAGCAGTCATTTGATTGTATTAAAATCCAAATTGATAGAAGTCTTAGAACTGTTCCTATTTGGGCATTATATTTTCTCCAAATAAGTCATTTGCGAATTGCTGTAAGTTTTGTTCAAGGCATCAACTGAGACCTAAGTTATCACTTGTTGTTTGCCATCCTCACAAGTAACTTCCAGCGTAGCAAAGGAGCATCGTTTCCTTGTGTGCTAGGTACATTTGCATCATCTTGTGAGAGCATTGCCTAGGGAAGCCCCCCTTCAGGTGACTTGCACTCATTTGAAAAGAGTAGGGAAGTGGGAGCCTAGGTGACAGTGGTTCCCCTTCAGAGTTGCCCTTCGATTTGTCATGGTATTGACCTTGTTTACCTAAGCGGGAAAAATCAATCGGTAATAGGCCCTAACTAAGATCATCCACTCTTACTTTTTGAAGTATGGTAAATGATAACAAATGATGATGGCATGAACAAATGGGTGTATTACTGTCTCAATTTCTGGGTAAACTGCCGAATATACATATGAATGAGGGTTTGAAATGCATCTTTCATTATACTTCCTTTAAGCAACGCTGTGAAGGCCTATTGTTCCACGTTGTGCTAGCTATCAAAACGATGAACTGAAGGGTCCAATGACCCCTTAATCCTGCCTAACGTTACCTGTCTTGCTGCTGTTTAAGGGTCCCTTTCCACTGTCTTAATCTGCAGACTTGAGGTTAGTTTTCTTGTGGTGGTAGAAGGCTTATTTGTTGCGACGTTTTGGCATAGCTTTGTTCCATTCATTCTCTAGTCCAACGAACCCTCCTGAGCCCTAACACTGTCACTTGTTGCTGTCTGAGGTCTCTTTCATGGACTGTCACACACTGCAGAAATAACACAGTACATAAAAGGTAACGATATAGCTGTTGGGGGCAATGTTTTGTCAAATTCTTGCTATGTATGCTGTAAAGGGGTGAATCGATGCTCTAAGTGTCCAATGTTTCAATTTGGACTGCAAATTATCATCCCTATTGTCAGTGATTTGAAGGTTTTATTGCTATCTGAAACTGCAGAATTATCACTCTCTAGTTATTGATGATATATGCTAGATATATGATGAGTCTTGCATATGTACAAGGACAGTTAACACATAAGTTGGGACATTGAAAAATAGCATCTTTATCCTCTGCTCTAGTATTCTCTGTCAATCAAAACATTTGTTTTAATTGGCAAATGTTAATGATCTGAGGCATACACATGATATTAATACCTCCCTGCTGATTTATCAATCTGAGTTATGATCCACTATAGTTTACACGTCGATATCCTGTCCTATTACACCTTGCATCAGTAATGATTTTATGCTATCTCATTGTTGATGTTGCAAATTGAGAATACCACATTTGTCATCTTGTCATACAATGTGGAGGATTTGTTGTAAGGTTAACAGAGCTACATTTGTGATCAGTAATAATAAGAATAGCAATATTGTCCTCATATGATTGAATAGACTCTAATCGGTATTGAACTTTGGATTTCACTTGCATAAACACACAATATAAACATTGCAATTTGTTCATACAAAACTGCTGGCATACTTTGCTTGGTTACAGTCATAGGTTATGACTGTTATTTATTGTCTACTGTGCCTACAACTAAGCAAATCTGCATGTGGATTACTGTGCCACTTGCTTAAAGCACTTCTTGGACGATGATTTGAATGATTTCATTCATCTCGCTGTCCTAGTAGTTCATTTTATTTTATCATATTGTGTCTTACTCAGCATCTAAATCTGTCCACAAATTGAGCAGACTTTACTTTGGTTCTCGTGCCTCGAACAAGAATACATGCTTGCAATTTTATTGATGTATGGATGATAAATAATGAATGGTACATGGTTTTGATGCATTGATATATTGATTTCACATTCCAAGCACTTCTTTCAAATTGAGCATTGCTATTTAAGTCTTATTCATTTGAGCTCATTACAAATTGTCTTCTCTCACATTTGACTTGTCTTACCCCTTCAAAGAAGATAGAAACTTCAAAATCAAACCAAGTCCTAAGCCTTTCCCATCCAAATACAACGATAGGACTTAGTTTTGATCCCATAGGAATACCCTCCTTAGGTTCGGAACCCTAGCCTTAAAGTGTAGATGCAAGACTGCTGAGATGACAGTTGGCGGCTTGCCTATTCATTGCCCCAACCTCTCCTTCGCAGGGCGGGACTTTCCCTTAGCAAGAGTTTGAGTGGTAACATTATTAATTGTTTGATAAAAGAATGGTGATAGGAAATTACTTCCATAGTCTAATGGATTAGCAATCTAGAAAGATATGAACCCTAGGAGTCTGTAATGATTTGCTAAGCAATTCCATTTGAAAATTTAAAATCTGGAATCTTTTTCCTATAGGTGGATGTTATGTTCCCTGGAACATTTTCTCGGTGTTTAAAGGCATAATATTTATCATGCGCCCTTTTTGAATGAGTTGGAAGGGTTCTTTGATGTAAAATACTTGCCTTGCTAAGCCCTCAAACAATGGTTCAATTTGAAATATTTTTCGAAGCTATTGTATACAATGATTTATCTATAAATCAAAATCAATGATCTGGGTCACCATGATTTTTGGTAAAGGATAACCTTACATTGATATGGACATCCCCACCAAAAACCTAAAATACCCAAATTGTACTTTAAGAGATATAGGTGGTTTATCAGACCTGTAGAATTTGTTACGGAACACCTGTAGTTGTTGTATACAATGATTGGTCTATAAATCAAAATCAATGATCTGGGTCACCGCGATTTTTGGTAGAAAAAAAACTTCCATTGAGATGGACACACCCAACAAAAATCTCAAATACCCAAACTGTAATTTAAGAGATATAGGTTGTTTATTAGAGTTGTAGTAGTTGCTATAGATCGCCTATAGCAGTTGCTATAGATCGCATGTAATAGTTGCTACAAATCTAACAATTGCTACAGATCTGTTATAAATGTTGTTTTAAATTTTACAATGGTTGTAGATCATCCTTGAAAGTGAATAATCCCTCTAATAGAGAGATTCCACACGATATTGAGTTGATTCTATTTGATGAACTTCGGAGATGGATTTGATATTTGATATAAATGCATACTTATGGTGATTTGGAATGCCATCAATTCATCAGTGTTATCATCCTAAAAATGATGCATGTGGAACATTTTTGAATGCTAGTTTATAATTGATTGGAAATCTTGAAAGCTGACTATTGTGCATTAGTGAGTTCTAATGCCCTACTCTGTTATTATATTTAAGAGGAAGGGTTTTGAAAATGGTTTATATTGTGGAAATTTGATTTACATACCACTGCCATCAATAAAAAATTTAGACCAGCAAACCCTACTTTTGTTGTTGAATGAAAATACATTACAAGGGGAAAGGCTCGCTTAATCTCACAGAGTAACACACAACCCTTCCACTAACAATCTTTTGTATCAACTAACAACAATGGGATTGTGTGATCCAGAGAGTGCACGAGCTCTAAGGGGCCAAATGCAAATGGAATCCAAGGCCGGCCAATGCTCAAAGTTGACTAAAGTTTGATAGTCCTAACAGATACTGAAAAACATGGAAAAATGACAAACAAAGCAAACAAATGTGAGGGACTAGAAAGGCATAGAAGGGTACGCAAAGTATTGAAAGAGGAAAGGGGTTACAAGACAAAACTTAGGAGAATTGTGGAGTGCGGCCTGCCTGGTGGATGAAAGCAGTTAGCTAATATATCCCCCACCAAGGATCAAGAACTACCAATGACATGCTAGTGCTTGTTCTCATGCTTGTGGATGTGTGACAATGCACTCAATAGCAGCTGGGGCCAAGTGCAAGTCTCGAGTGACTCTGGTGGCATAGATACCCCACTCACAGTTGCTTAGCTAAAAAGCAATTGAACTAAATAGTGCTACTAGATCCCTCATGATGTTAAATCTAGGCGTGTTAGCCTCAATCATTATAAGAGGAAGCTGATAAAAAAGACTTGGGAAAATTAAGGGTCACACTAAGGTTAACTACATCCTCGACCAATTGGCAACTCCTACAAACACTTTGTGCATGTAGACAGTGTGGTAAACACATATATCTATCCACCAATGCTTTAGGCTAAAATGTGGATTGGATAACAAAGTCTAGGACTTTTCGTTGTAGGGCCTACAAAAGAACGGCATGTAAATACCAAAGATCCTGACTTGGATTCCACTTTCCAAACCCTAAATCTAACAGGAGATTCCTCTTCTATATGCACATAAGGGTCTTCCTCAATTGCAACAACTACACCACTAATGGACTACCATGCCAAGAGTCTAATAATGACATGTTTGATGATGAGCTTTACGCTTGCTGATCCAGCTTTTTTTTATAATACAGATCCTAATTTTGAAAGCTATTAGTTATACATATATGTACAAGCTTCCTGAAATCATCCGATCGATCTGCCTCAACATGTTCATAGAATATGTCAGTGAAGAGGGTATTTAGATTTGGACTGAATCGAGTAGGCGAAACTATATGAAATATGTTCTATCTTAATTGAAACCGATGGGGTTTTCAAATTCTCGTATTAATATCATTCTATTTTATGACGCGCTGCCTTATTGCAATAATTCGATTTGCATCATCTGCAAATGACAGTGTGGAACTTTTAATGTGATGAGTCACTAGATAACGATACTGTAAGTTCTGATCATATAATTTAAATGCAGTACCTGCAAGGCTGTACTACGAATTTTCTCATCGGGTTGTGGAAAAGCAGCTACACTTGCAAGGTAATCAGTGCTGACAGTACCACAACCCACCTGATGAAAAATACAGAAAAATGTGTAAACAATTGACTTTGAAACGAAGAAATCGTCCAAAACCAAAACAAAACAAAAAAACTATATAGACAATTGGATCTGAAACCATGAATTCATGCAATATAGAGAGAACCCAAAATCTGAAACCATGAATTCATGCAATCTAGAGAGAACCCAAAATCTGAAACCACGAATCTATTCAAAGTAGGAAAGGTCCAAAATCTGAAACCGGGAATTTATTCAATCTAAAAATAGTCCAAAATCTGAAACCATGTATTCATTCAATCTAGAGAAGACCCAGAATACAGTAATTAAATTTTAACCTCGATAAAAGTTTAAATTGTTTCAGCATTGGACTGAATCTGAATGCATTCATACCATAATGCGTTGCTCTGGCAGTGGAGGGAGGCTAACGGAAGAGCTCTTCATGCCGGCTCTGTGACAATTAAATATTAATAACAGCAAAAGAGCTTGTACATCCTGTTCCAAACAAATACTTTGTAAATGTATGGTTTCCGTACCTTGGAAAAATTTTGGCCTTCGGTAGCTTTGAATGTACTTTGAATTTTCGGTTTTTAGGAATATTGAGGTGGATAGATGAGCGAAACGAATGCCTCGAAGAGGAATAAGGAGAGGAGGATGTCGAAGGGCATTTGCAACAAAATGGCGAGTAAGAGGATGAAGAGAGTGCCATTTTGTGCAGGGTAGGAGAATTTGTCTCGTGGAATAGCAAAAAGGTATGGTCTTATTTTATTCGGATAAGGCTATTCGTGTTTTGCAAGAAGGTCTATAAGCAAGGTTTGGTGTCTCCCATGGAGACAAATTAGTTTCGGGTGATATGGTTTAACGTTTAAGAGGACCAGGGCCAAGATGTATTGCTATTTTGAGTTATGTTGGTAGATTAGTTCCACATTCTTTGGTTATAAATGAAATGAAATGAAATGAAAGTATTTTTAACGTCCATGAGGCTAAAAATAGCCTATGGGACAGATTGCTTTTCCATCTGGCTTTTGCATTCGGCCCTTTTCTTGTGAAGTTTTACAATAATCGCTCCCAGTTTCTCAACAAACTCTTCGCTGAATAGATTATCCCAGGAATTAGCTGCCA
>ML786257.1:175633-187127 GCA_009831015.1 Picea engelmannii | reverse complement strand
CGAGCACAAAATACATACTCTTTCTTCCCACCTTTCTTTTGGCCTTTTCCAGCGCCCTGTTTCACAACGGAGTTGATGAGAATTGGTCCTTAATTGAGCAATAAGAGTTTTAGATCTCCAAGAAATATTGGCCCCTATGTATGTTAATGTATAAAAAATAAATAAATAAAGGTTTGTTATTTGGTATTGATCAATTATCATGTTTTTCATGAAAGGAAGGATTCCTTTAAAACATTGGAAGCAAACTCTATGGAGAAGGTTCGATCAAAGTGAATTTTGATAAGATATTTAAAGGTAACATCAATTTAGCATGGGTGGGGGTCATCAAAAACCACTAATGACACGTCACAAGAGTTTTCTATTGGTTTTTACGCAATGAACCTAACAATAACACAAAAGTAGTTACCCTAGGAATCATAGAAGCAATCAAAATGAAAGTCAACCAACAAGTATATGAGGGGAACTCAAAATTGATGATAAGCTTCATGAAAGGAAGAGTCGAGATTTAGTATTGGAGCTTGATAGCTATGTACAATTGGCCACGGAATCATCATTTGATTTTTAGAAGGTGGAGTTCACTTGGCTTCGTAGATAAGCAAACCAAGTGGATGGTTGGATGATTAAGAAGGTCATCTCCTTTTAAGGTGATAGGGTGATTGATGTTGATCATTCACAAGTGGAAGAGATTGAATGTTGGAAGTGTTATCACAAAATCTAGCACCTTTGTGCAAAGCCTTTCAAAAGGGCTAAGATAAGTGTAACATTGGAAGTGTTACCATTGTCACCTTAGCAATCACTCCCCTCGTTTTAGTGAAGGATGAATCCAACACAAGGGAGGTTTCCCTAGTAACCTCAAGGAAACCTATAGCAAGAGAAAGTCAACTCTACAACCTCCTATATTAGCTACTCAAATATACCACCATTGAATCAAGGTTTTCCGAAGAAAGTATAAGGTGGTCTAATAAAGCAATTTCCATATTTAAGTGTGTGAAGTATCTAATATAAATGATGATATCTAGCAAGTCAAAGTAGGTCAAGTAAGTACCCCAAACATTGTAGATCAATGAAAAAGCTATTGTTGTTATAAAACTTGTATGAAAGATAACAACTTACAACAATATGTCAAGTTATAATATTAGAAATAAAACAACCCTCGAGACAAGTTAAGCATGCAATAAACTAGGGTTGAAAATGCAAGCTAAACTAGGGTTTTGCCAATAATTACTTGTTGAAAAGTAAAAAACATATAACAACTCTAAAGGATGCAAATCAACAATGCAATAAATGGTGACAATATGCACTTTAAGGTGAAAGATGCCAATAAACTCTAGATGTCAAGCACATTTATGGTTGAAAATTGGATAAGAATTGTTGCAAACCCTGATCTAACCTTATAATAGTAAAAGAATGGATGAATTTAGGTTTTGAAAACTTGCTAGAGGGAGATAAGACCAGTGCCATTTATTCCTCTTGGGCATATGGAGTCAAACTATGGACTTTTTTGGGAGACAAAGGTGAAGCTTTAGGTAAAACCCTAAAGTAATCCACTACAAACCTTAGGAATTTAACCAATAGAATGACAACTAGGGTAGTCCACTACAAACGCTATAAATCATCCTATGCCTTTTGACAAGCTTAAAGATGGAGCTTGGATAAAATCCTAGGGTGGTCCACTACAAACCCTAGAAAATTCCCCTTGTCCTTTAACAAGATTTAAACAAATGATATCAAGGGAAGGGAGTCCACTACAAACCTTCCTAAGGTTTCAAGATAAGATTTATTCAAGAGAAACACAAGGTAGCATGTATTACCACCACTTTGATAAACACATTTACACTTAATACATTTAAGAAATATACCAACAAAGATTTAAAAAGAACACTTACTAGGTAAATCAAAGCTCATCCATGAAACCCTAACTATGAAAATCATCCATCAAACTTGAAAAAACATCTCTCCAAGAAGGTGCATAAGTCATCCATAGTAGAAGAGAAAAGAGAGAAGAGACAAGTAGTAGTAATCTCCACCACAAGTTGTTATGATTTGGAAATGAGGAAGCACTTCCTCTACTTATATGAGGAAACCAAGTGCTTCACCCCTCTAAAAGCCCCTGAAACAATAAAAATTTATGATACAAGGTGAATAGGTCTAGGCCAACCCTCAAAAATGCCTCTAAAATAATGACACAATGCAAAAACATGAAAAAGCCCTCTAAAAGTGCCACACATGTGAGTGTAGAAGCCTCATGAAGGGTGAAGTCATCTCCAAATGGGGTACAAAGGATCCAAAAGTTGTGTCTCTCCCAAAAAGGTGCAAGGTATCATCAAAGGTCGTGCCTCCTCATCAAGAAGGTCACATCCAAAGTGCCAACTCATCACCCATAGTGCTATGTCGAATCAAGTATGATGTCACATCATTCTCAAGTGTGACATTATCTCCAAATATGCAACATCCTAGCTCAAATCATGACATCATCAAGGAAGAGTGGTCCATAACCTCCCCAAAGAGGTGTAGTATCATCATAAAGGCATCATCATCAAGCCAAAACTCAAAGTTCTCAAGGGACTGTAACATCCAAAGTGGGGATCCTTGCTCTCCAAGTGACACATTAAGCCCATGGTGCAACGTCCCAACTCCCAAGTGCAATGTCTAAGGTCCAAGGTGTGACGGATGGTGTCAAGAGGCATGCCAAGGCATCACAAGGTCCTGTTAGCACTCTATAATTTCTCAGGTTGAGGAAGAAGTTGACAGAGGTAACCACAAAACCACTTTGGAAGCTGGGATCTAGCCCTGCCAACTTTAGAGAGGGATCTCTCTATAGGATTTAGATTTGTTGAGATTAAAATATTAGGCTAGTTATGATATATCAGGGTTTGGTTTTTAAATTGTTTGGTTGGAACAACAAGGGAAGACCATTAGGCAATGGATTCAAAGAGGCTTGGGTGATCAATTTGCAGAAATATGAAGCTCAATTGAAACAGGGCAAGGTAGGCATACTACTGGATCTGGTAAATTTGGATGAAATGAAATAGGAAAAAAGAGACAATATCAATTGAGCAATAGAGCAATTAAGAATTCTGCCACTAAATATCAGAGGAAAACATTTAAATTACTTACAGTCAGAATCAAAGTGTATCTTTCAACAAATTTTGTCCTGCAACTTTCTGTAAGATAATCAGAAAAGAAAAACATATGGAAACAAAGAAAACAAGCTACATAAGAGGCACTTCACCACATAGAATGGCACATGAATCCTGAAACAACTTGTCTTATATTACTGCAAAAGGTCCCTTGACCTCAGTGAACTACTTTACATCTAATGATCATCGTCCTTCTTACAAATTTTCCACCCCTTCATACTTCAAAATGAGAAGTATTTATAAACTTATTACGAATTATCCTGCCATAACTGATCAGGATTTATTTCAGGGATATGTAAACTAATTGTATCTCTAATTACAAAAATAAAGGGATTTTCAAACCTGCACAGGTTTCTGGTTTATGATTTGATGGAGATTGTTGATATATCTGTCTCTTCAATGTCTTCTCTTTGCCCGGTCAATTTGACCCCTCTGCCATCTGCCTCTTTTGAATTATTTGCCTCCCAAAATTCTGAAAAAAAAAAAAAAAAAAAAATAGGGTCCAAAAAAGTCTTCGATTCTCCCACTCTGAGATAGCTTTGTAAAATGTGGGGGAATTTTTTGTAGATCGTCTTGTTTTGAGAAAAAACCTCTCTCGGTTTTTTGAAATTCATCTCCAGGTGTCCGAGATCTGGGTTTGAAATAGAAGTCTCAAACAAGAAAATCCAAAATCTCGAAAATTAGGGCTCAAAGATACTCTTGATTCTCCCATTCTGTAACAGCTATGAGAAATATGGGAGAGGTTATTGTTATTTGGCCAATGCTAAGCAAAACAAACTTTTGGTTTCTCAAATTTAATCCTGGTTTTCCCGAAAATCACCTCGGAAAATGACTAGTAGACTGCGTGCAAAAACAGTTTTTAAATTGGGGAAAGTGGTTTTCGGAGAGGGAAAGGTGGTTTTCGGGGGGGTAGAGTGGTAAGTGGTTTTTTTTTTGTGGGGAGGGTCTGAAATCACAGGAGAGTGACAAGTGGCATTAGTTAAAACCTCTTTTCGTACCCCCCCCTCCTCGTTAAAGTTTGGATGGCAGGGGGGTTTGAAAAGATTACATGTCGTCGATTATTTTTTGGTTGGGATGAGATGTATGGAGTACGGGACTTAGTATAGAGTTATTATAAGTTTGAATTTTATTTGTTTTATTATATAGTTATTTTAATTAAACTTTGTTTTAATTTTTTATTATTTAGTTTAGTTTTATATGTATTTTTATTATTTGTTTTGTTTTTATTTGTTTTTGTTTTTATTTTAATTAGTAGTCCCTGTCGAAGGTGTAGAGGGACTATAGCGATCGATAATTCGTTGACTTCATATTAGTTTGTCATTTGACTAAAAATATTTGCATAATCTCTATTGTTGGAACTAGCGAACTAAAAACATTGATTTTTGTAAAATAAAAAATACCATATATGTCATGATCTGATTGGATAACAGATTGAAGGTCTTATTGTCGGCTTCGCTATTCCCAATGTTTTATATGTTAGCATATCCAAAGTTTTTTATCATATACGGTCTTTCTGATTTTTAATTTTTTTGTTGAAATGTTTGGATATCCAAAGTTTTGAACATAGAGAGTTGGTTTTTATTAGTTGAGTTCATATTAGTTTGTCCTTTGAATAATTTTTTTTTTCACATAGCCTCTATTGTTCGAACTATTGTTTGCACAGTGGGAGGCCTTTGGACGGTCCTCACAGCCTTAAATGTTTACCTGACAGGCCTCATGACCTAAAATGTTTGCTTCATAACTGTGTTACAATACATTTTCCTTCGAATTTTTTGATACAATCTTGTGTGCAGTGCATTTGGCCAATATTATTCTTCATTGACATTCCTGGTTGGTTGGTTGGTGCTTGCTCCTTGGTTCGCTGGATGCTGCTTATTGTTGTTTGATTCAACTTTACAGAGTTAAGGTTCTGCAGCTACAGTTGGGCCTTCTGGTGCTTGTTCACTGGTTTGTTATTTGTTGGTTGCTCTTGTTTTCTTCAACTTTGCAAGGTTGAGGTCCTGCTCCATATACTGGTGGGTCTCAGTGCTGCAGTTGCATTCCTGCATTGCTTGACAGGCCTGTTGCAATACACTTTCATCCTTTTTTTTTCTTCTGTAATGTTGTCTGCATTGAATATGGGAAATATTGTTCTTTGGTGGCATTACTGGTTCGTTGGTTGTTGCTTGCTCGTTGCTTGTTAACTGGTTTCTTGTTTACCTATTGTTGTCATTGTTGTTGTTTTTGTTCCCCATTGACGGGTGGGTTTCGTTCATGTTCATTCTTTGTTGTTTGTTATTTCCAGTTTGCAAGTGAAAAAATTTAATGTTGGAGATGCCCGAGTCAAAATCCTCTTCCAGAACATGTTTGTATGCAAATAGAAAATTCGTTTTCCTTTTTTATATGTCACTGGGTGTCATGGAGGTGTTCGAATTGCAGATGTAGAATGCCAACCATGCAAAACTGCAACTTCCTTAAATGTTTTCATAGTGGGAGGCCTTTGCACGGTCTTCACAGTCTTACATGTTTACGTACCAGGCCTCACAACCTGAAATGTTTGCTTAACATGCGTGTTACAATATATTCCTCTGATTTTTTTATACAATCTTGTCTGCAGTAAATTTAGACAATCTTGTTCTTCACTGACATTCCCGGTTGACTAGTTCATGATTGCTCGTTGGGTCACTGGATGTTGCTTATTGTTATTTGATTCAACTTTGCATAGTTGAGGTCCTGCAGCTACAATTAAGCCTCTTCCTACTTGTTCACAGGTTTCTTCACAAACACATCTCGACTTGGAAAACACAAATTGGAACATGGTTTTACAGTTGGGCCACCAAAAAATACTATTAAGATAAAATAATATGCAAAATTTTGCAGTAGATATAAACAACATCTCTTTTGACTTGATCCAGAGTTTGTCAAGATCCAACTATATTTCATGGCTAAGAATGTTTTTCCCATAGTTAATGTGTTTCTATGGATTCATAGTTATGAGACTAAGTGTTGTTGTGTGAGGGATAAAGTTCTCATCTCCCTTTCATTTTCCTCTTCTAAACTTACCCATTTTTCCCTTTTGTTCTTCCCCTCTATTATGTGTTTCTAATTCTATACTTGGTCACGTTTCTGTGCTTGCGGGTTCCCGGGGTGGTGAATTGACAAATCGTCATCTCCATCTATATCTTCACATCATGAGTCCGACCGACCGTTGTTCATTTGCATACTTAGCCAATTTTATGAACGCGGGTTCACGGATAGGCCTTATCGAACTCCAGTGCCCCATGTTCGAGGTACACATCTTGCACCCAAAAATTTGGTGCTCTATAATTCAACCCTGGACTCCTCGAACTCGCAAGCCTGACTCTACCTACAATGACTTCGTCTGTCCGACCCGCCTTTCCATACTTAGTTGAGTCTTCAAAGTTTCACGGGTTCATGCACTCCCAGGTTCAGAAAAGATTAAAAGCATTTTTTGCTCCCCTCCAACCTCGCCACCTTCCGCCCTTCCCAATGCACATTAATTATGCTTTTACTAGTGACAACCCACCAGACAGGTTTAAAAATATTAGATTTAATAAGTGGAAAGCTCGAGGACATCTCCCATTAAAACGCATTAACAGGCGAATATTATGGGATCTAATAAAAAAAATTGCATCCATCTTGAATTGGAAAAGAGTGTTGGTCATCATCATAGTAACAGTGCAATATTGTACTACCACGCTGCCATCCACAAACGTGTCATCCAAAAAAGGTCTTGACTTCATGTCCCTCTTTAATATTGTGCATATATTACAGGTTGTCATATTTGAGAATCTGATTGCACATGGGAATGTTAACTCATGTTATTAGTGACTATTCAACACAGACATTCGAAAATATTGGCGTTAATAAGCGAAAAGATTGACGGCATCTGCCATTAAAACGAATTAAACCAAGATTTACTAAAGATTATACTATCATCCTCAAACGTTCATTTTAAATATGTATTCCCATTTCTCTCTATCATCGAAGACTTGGGCTTTAAGGTGCCTTTGTTGTAATGTTCATGGTCATCGACATGTGAGACAACTTAGAGATTCCATTCAGGCCCAATTGAAAGACGAGGGAATGGTTTTATGTGACGTCAACTTTTAGCAAAAAAAAAAACTCTATTAGCCAACAAAAACTCAAACACAAAAAAAAATCAAGTATCTTGTGATTGGTATTATTCCTGTATTCGATGCTTTGATTGGTTGAAAGGCCCTAAAGATTTGTGTGTTGAACTTCTTTGTTTTGTTACTAGAAATTGGAAAGGACTTTCAGGTCACCTGCAAAATGGTCCTTCGTTGAAGCATATAGCTTCTTCCAACAACACAGATTTGGAAAATGTATCAAATTCTGCAGACCACACTAGAATTTATCTTTTTCGTCAGAGGATGCACACTTATCATGGCTTGCAAAATGGTCTGGAATATTCGGAAATGACGCCAAATATTACTCCATTCACAAATATACTTAGAAGGAAATTATAAATTTGGATCGTCACAAAAGTGAGACATTGTATGGGAGGTTGAATCAACATCCTAAAATTACAGAAGTTTCTATTTCAAACTTTGTTGAGTGACTTCTGGGTGTGGTAACAGACTTGAAAGAAAGTCAGATTCTTTATCAAAGTTTGTTCACCGTCCTCTGGATGTAGCAATAGACTCCACATACAATCAACTTTCTATCGCTACTGCACATTTTTTTTTACTATTCCTATGCATATGATTGCATCTGGGTCGAAGGGCTTGCCCCTCTTTGCACGAATATTCTCCTCATACTTGAAGGTGGGTATATAACCAGGGAACGATGCTCTCACAAGTTTCTAGTGCCTGCATCGACATGTAACTAGGAAAAGTTAGTGGGAAGGAATTATGGATTATGGACTTTGCAACACTTTCTGAAGATTACTTTATACTACCACCTTCTGCAAGAAGTTTGGCGTGTTTAGGTAATGATTGGGTTTCTGAAAATCACCTTTTACTACCACCTTCATATAATCATTTTATTTCATTTTAGAAGAGACCTTGATGTAGTAGTGTATTCCAGAGTTGTTTCCACCCAATCTCAATCTTCCTGTTGTTTCCCTTACTCTGAATAAGGAGAATGCATTTCTTATGTTGTAGTGGATTCGATATTTGAAAAAAGAAGAAGGAATTACTCGATGCTTGAAGTATTGCCTTGTCTAGATCAAATAAATCGATATACAATTTGTTCGTTGGAATGCCCCGTCACGAGCCCGACCGTTCATCATTCCTTTCAATACTTAGCCGCAAGTTGGTTGTATGTTCTTGACGTGGTACATTTGCATGGTTTCACATGCTGCAACCACCATGTATCGAGTATGGCCTACATTTCCTTGTTCCATACTTAGACACTTTTCGATTATGGGTTCCCAGACTGGCAGGCTTAGGATTGTGTTTCCAATGTTCCGCGATTAGCAAACAGTACCCGGAGTTCCATGATATACAATTTGTCCGCAGGAATGCACCATAATGCCCTCTTCCGTGTTACGCATTATGCGGTCAACACTTCCGAGAGATACAATTTGACCCTTGGGCCCTCGCCTCTACTGGTTGTATCTTGTAGCCCTATTTTGAAGCCCGACCAACTGCTTCCGATAATTACCCGTTCCTTAATTGTTGTTCCCTATCCCCGCCACCTTCGTACTTCTTTCTGGATATGCAATTGGAAAGCTTTAATGCTAACACTTCGTCATGCATGAACCTTAAACATGTCATTAATGAGTGAAAGACTCCAGGAGATCTGCCACACTTCTGCCATATACAAATTGACCGTCGGACTCCCACATCATCCCCTCTTCCGTGGTACACATTTTTCACTCAAGTTCCGAGACATACAATTTGACCCTCAGGAAGTCACGTCTCATGGGGAACCATTGTCACCCTAATTTTGAAGCCCGTCCAATCGCTTTCCATACTTGCCCATTTCATGGAATCTCTTTCACGGATCCTCGGGTTGGCGGGTTCACGAAATCTCCAATTCTTAGTCACTGTTTATTGTGCCCGCCACCTTCGCACTTATTTCAAAGTATGCAATGACCAAGGTTTAATGCTAACAGTTCATCATGCAAAAACCATACAGGGACATTGACTATCGCCACAAAACTTGCTCAGAGACATGCAGAAAAGATCTTGTCGGGTAATGGGATATCTATTACAAATTTCAATATATTAGAGAAAACGAGTCCGGCCAGTCGTTTCCCTATTCCATACTTAAGCCACTTTTTCCATTGCGGGTTCCCGGACAGGTGGGCTCACGATTGCGCTTCCATTGTTCTGTGGCTTGCAAACAGTACCCGGAGTCCCGCGATATACAAATTGACCTCTGGACTGTCCCATCATGTCTTCTTCTGTGTTATGTGTTTTGCACTCAAAAAGTTCTGAGACATACAATTTGACCCATTAGCCCTAACCTCTAATGGTTGTACCTTGTAACCCTATTTTGAATCCTGCTCGACCGCTTTTGATAATTAGACACTCCTTAATTACTCTTTCTCGTCCCCATGACCTTCATATTTCTTTCTTAATATGCAATTAGTGACCTTTCATGCTAACAACTCACCATGCAGGAACTGTCAACATTGTCATTAATGAGCGAAATGCTCGAGGAGATCTCCCATTAATACGCATTAAACCAAGATCTGTAGAGATTTATATTATCCCTTCCAATTTTTCATCTCAAACACGGGTCGTCGTGTTGGCCCGTTCATGAAATCTCCAATCCTTAATTACTCATTGTCGTACCCAGCATGTTCGCACTTCTAGGTATGCAATTACTAGTCTTTAATGCTGACAACGCATCATGCAACAACCATCGAGATTGTCATTAATGAGCAAAAGGCTCAAGGAGATATCCCATTCACACACATTGGACCAAGATTTGCGCAGGGTTATATTATCCCTTCCAACTCTTCATTTCAAACATCGTCTGGAGAAAACCAACATTCTCGTAAACTTATGCCAGTAGCTCAACAACAGTTCTATGGAGATATAGTGAATATCTTCAAACATGAGGACCAGAACATCCAGTGGTCTAGGGCATACTCTTACTATTCATCCCATTCCGCCCAGAACGAAGTGATTTGGACCTCTGGAATAGCTTGTGCAAGCTGTGTCCTTGAGGTTTTTGACTGTAAGGAGGTGGTCTCTTGGTGCATCGAAAAATATATTTCAAGCCAAAGAATTATTCCACTGTGCGACCATTCTCCTGTTTCTTTGTCACCTTATGTCTTCTACAATATGTTAAGATTTTCAGAGCCAACATTAACCTTCAAAGGACAGACTGCAAGTAGTTCCTCGGAAAACATGATAACGGGTTGGACCTCTTATTTGAGTTCCTTGAAGACCCGACAACAGTTCCTGAAGACATCAAAAAGTTGCAAGTCAGTTCCTTTATAAATCCAATTCGGGAAATTGCTTGGTTGTTTACAAGAATAATGGGACAGGAATCCACGACAAGCATTTCCCGTATAGTTATTTATATTTTGTACTTCACAGTCAAGGAACAATTCATTTTTGATTGGGGGAAGCTAATTTCCATTGAAATTTGTTCCCAACTGTCACAATTCAAAGAAGAGAATAAATTTTATATATCATCCTACTTGATTTTCGCAATAGCGCATTGTTGTATGTTTCCAAAACTGTCTCTGTCCAAGAAAGTAAACTATGAATTCAACCCATTAACCTTTTGGTACTAGGCCTTGTGGAGGCACAAGGCCTCCCATTGTTTTTATGAGGTTTTTAATGACTTTGTCTCATTTTTCAAAGATTTATTGTTAGGAAAGGATGCTCCCCGGATGTCTAGATAGGAAACCCAAGTTTTTGGACAGGAAGGGGACACTTAAACAAAAGGAAAATTACAGTGTAATAATGATCTTTGGCTCCAACGAAAATTCTGCTTTCCTTCCATGTCACATCACATAAAAGATATTCGTTACAAAAATAGCAAGGCAATAAAACTATTGGTTGCATTTTTTCCATGGTAAGAGAAAAAAACAGTTCATTCCACTGCCTTGGAAAGTCCGAGACTTCATGTTTAGAAACATCAACAATATTGACGAATTCGCAGGCCATTTCAAGAACTTGAACCCAAAATATGTTAATGGGATTTTTCGAGAACATTTACTATAATTTGGCTTTACAAGATCTTTTATCCATAGACGCCTGACCGAAGACAGAGATAGTGATGACTGTTGATTAAGGTTGGTTGTCATTGATGTCAACCCTTGAAGAAAGCCCCATAGCACAAAGGTTTAGGTAATGGACCCAATATTGTTTGATGTAAATATGACTCATTATTGTTTTGTCATGGTTGATAAGAAGTAAATATGG
>ML786257.1:134716-165633 GCA_009831015.1 Picea engelmannii | reverse complement strand
CAGTATTCACCAAAGTTGCACATTGTAAATCTGCTAAAGAGATTTGGGACAAGCTTCGAAATATTTATGAAGGAGATTCAAAAGTCAAAGCAATAAAGCTTCAAACTTACAGAGGTCAGTTCAAACAACTAAAAATGAAGGAAGATGAAGATATCATAGCCTACTTCTCACGAGTCAATGAAACAATGAATGCAATCATAGGATTGGGAGAAGAAATCGAAAAATCTGTAATTGTTCAAAAGGTACTAAGATCTCTTCCTATGAGATTCAACCTTAAGATATCAACACTAGAAGAAAGATCGGATCTAAACTCAATAAGCATGGACGAACTGCATGGAATCTTCACAACATATGAGATGAAAACTGAATAGGAAAATCCATATGTAAAAGAAGCATCGTTCAAAGCATCCAAAAGATCAAAGCAAAAGAAAAAGGAACAGGAAGAATATAGCAGCAGCAGTGATGTCTCGAAAGGTGATGAAGAAGTGGCCAACCTTGTCAAAAGACTGAACAAGGGAACCAACGGTAAGTACAGAAGTAAGCTTCCTTTAATTTGTTTTAATTGTGATGGTATTGGTCATTTTCCTAACACATGTCCTCATAAGAAAAAGAGAAATGATGAAGGTTACTCAAAAGGCAAACAAACATATAAAGGTAAAAGAACTACAAAGAAAGTTTTCAAGAAAAACTTTTGCACCAAAGAAGACATTTCATCATCAGATGAAGATGAAGTCAGTGACAGTGAAACAGGGAGAGTTCTATTCATGGCAATAGAAGACTCTGATAAAGAAGACTCCAAAGAAGAATATGAAGAAGCATATGAAGAAGAAATTGAAGAGGTAGAAATTGACTTCCGAGAAGAATTAATGAGTGCCATAGAAGTTATCAGAAGAGAAAAGAAGAAAAACAAGAAACTACAAGCAGAACTAGATAAGAAAAAAGACACTCAAGAACTAGAACAAATGATCACAAAATTGAAGGTTCAAATAGAAGAAGATAAAAGAATTGAAGAAGCACTCAAATAACAGCTAGAAGGAAAGGACATGATCATTGGAAACTTGGAAGCAGAGATTGTCACTTATGGGGAAGATGATTCGTTTTGAATCCCATATGTATTTTATCTATATATACTGCTAAAAGATATAATAAAAGAGGGAGTTACCGGAGAGGGGCCTACCCTCGTAGCAGGAGAACTTTGTATTTTCTTATGAGTTTTAATATAAGCAGATAAGGTTTTTTTAGATAGCCGAGATTCTTCAGAGTGTTGATGTTCAATATGTTTTCTTGTATTTCATATTCCTAAATGTGTTTTTCTTCTATAGATAATCTTTAAGCAAGAGAAATAATTCACATTTCTGGTGCTCTTTCTCATATTGGTTATACTTGTCATATGTTTATTGGTTCCTGGTTCAGAATTCACTAGTGATTAGTGCTCTGTTTTCAGTGGCCAGCCTTCATGTTTCTTCTTCTAATGCTATACCAAGAGATTCGCCCTCCATTAGACGCCTCTTGTTGATAGTAATCTTTCCTTTCTTTTCCTCTACCATCTCATATTACTTATTTGTCTTAAACATCATACCTATTTTGCATATGTTCCCTCTTGGAGATATAGCTTATAATTCTTCATACGTTTTTAGGAACAGACCCCATTGACAATGGCCCTGCTCTTCTGTTTTGTCCTACCACCTTTTAAATTTTACACCATGGTAGAATCTTACCTCTGTGCATGCATTGCCAAATGTTTTTAGTATTTTAAGTAGCTATATGCCCGAGAGAGCCCTCTATGGTTGGAAAGGTCAAAATCCAATGTAGAGTTGGTTGAAACAGTTACCTCCATCGTCTGTCTTTCAGTCAGACATATTTACAGAGTGTTAACATTATGGCGCCATTGTCGGGGAACAAAGGATAAATATTCCCTGGAAGAAATGACAAAGTTCAGCTCTGAGTACTAATGGTGAAGAGTATTTAGACACAGAAAGGTCGTATATCATTCACCTGGCGACTCCATTTTCAAGAATCTAAAATTCAAACTTTTTATGACGACTCCATGGTCCAAAGACTTAGTAGCCTGAAGATTTTGATGGCGACTCCACTCAAGCTTCAAAGGCAATTCATAAACTCCACTGGAAGATGAGAGCCCTTGACAGAGGTATGAAAGGACATCATGGGAGAAAACAAGTACCTAAAATTGAGTTTTTTCCAAGACATAATATTCTTTGTTATTAATTACCTTTTTTCCTTTCCTGAACATGTTAAACAATTTTTTCTTCACTTAATGCATGCAAATGATGATCATGATAATATTGAAATTGTATATAATCCTCTTAAAATTATACAAATACCTCCTCATTTTATCACTGATTTTGATCAAAATCTCTTGTCTGAGCCATGAGATAACCATGACCAAGTTGATGAGCCTCATGAAGCCAAAGCTAATATTTCACATCATGTACTTGATCCAACATTCTCCAAAACCCAACACAGATACAAAACCTTAAAATTACCTCACATCCTTCATGACTTTCCTCTAAAGCACTATGAGTTCCTACTTGTGTTTGATGGGGAACTTGGTGCCATCACAACTGAAAAATACCTCCAAGAGTTTGACCATTTTATAGATTTGTTTGAGATTGACCATGACAATGTTTGTATGAGGGATTTCTCTCAATCCTTGAAAGGAGATACCAAAGAATGGTTTAAAAATTTGAAGCCAGAGACACTTAGCTCATGGGAAGAATTGAAGAGTGTTTTTTCGAAGTTTTGGGGTAAGAAAAAATATCTGGACCTGCTACTTACATAATTCTATGCCTTGAAAAGGTAAAGAAATGAGACTATTTCCATATTCAGTAGAAGGTTTTCCAATATTTATTATGATCTTCCCAAAGAAATTCAACCCACTGAAGCTGTTGCCATGCTCCAGTATGCCACTACTCTTCACCCAAATTTGTCTTTCCTCCCGATGGAGAGAAGACCTAAAACCTTACAACAAATGTTTAATGATGCCCAGGAGATTCAACACAATATCCTGGTGTGTGAACAGATTCAAAATGAGGGGTTGGGTGCTCCAGGACATGAAAATGAATATGAACAGAAAACAGTTGACTGGAATCTTGAACATAAAATTGATTACATCATAGGTCCTCTTGAAGTTTTAAATGCTAATGATATTACAAAAGATTATATCCCACTTATTGAAAGAGAGGGCACTTATGTTGCTTCTGGTCTACTCCATGATAAGCATGGAGCTGATTGTTTCATATATTCAGTTGTAGACAGTCAAAAAGATGAGTTTGCAAATCATCTTATTGAGAAATAGGTTGATGCTCCAAGTTTTTTCTTGCTAGATGACACTGCAGATGTCACTGATTTGCCTATATATGATGAATTTGATGATGATTATGATGTTGACTTCCTAGAACAACCAACTACATGTTCTCTATCTAAAAATGTTCTTTTTCAGCAGTGTAGTGAGATCCATCAACCTACATATCACAGTTACAAAGAAGAAGGTACTGAAACAACTGAAGGAAATTCTTTGCCTTTATTCTTTTCTTCATTCAAACCATTGAAAGAAAATGCTAAGGTCATCATTGAAACAAAGGAATGTGTGATGATGCCAGATCACACTGATTCATTGAAACAAATTGACAAGGGATTGCAGCCATCGGTTTAAAAAGGAGTATGGAAATAAGTGTGTTCAACAATATAAAGAAATTGAAAAAGATGCATATGACATAAACGAAGGAAATGAAGAAACCTTCGAATCAAGAGTAAGAACCTTGCCACTATGTTTTGCTTCTTTCAAATTTCTCAAGCAAAATCACACTGTTTCAGATCAGAAACCCTCCAGGCATGATGTTGAATTTGAAGAAAGCAATAGACTTGCAAGTGAAAGCTTTCCATTATGCTTCTCTTCCTTTGAATTGTTGAGAGCCAATCACGAGCCAACAKAAGAAAATTGGTAAAAGTGTTGTTTTTCAAAGTCATTTTCCTTCGCCCCCGGGGGGCAGCTCAATTGGCAAGTGCCGTGAAAATGAAGTTCCATGAGGTTTCGAGTTCAATTCCCCCCGACTTACCTTGTGTGCCGCGTAAGGGGCATCGTGGGCACACCTGGAGGTTATAGTGGTAGCGGTTGGATAACACGGCCACGTGTAACGCAAGCACGTGCCCAACTAGTTGTTGATTCCTCCAGTCACAAAAAAAAAAAAAAAGTCATTTTCCTTCTTCTGAAATTGATGAAGATATCCAACTAGATTTCCAGCAAAACATAGTGTTTCAAAGTTGTCTTTCTTCCCTTGTGAATGATGTAGTTGTTCATATTCTAAGTGTCTTGGATGTGTATGAAGGCTCTAAGACCCCATTTATGGAGACTTTGAGAAATGAACAAACAGATGACATAAAGTTTCAGGGAGACAATAAAACAATGTATGTCATGATTCAATTAGAAATGCAGAAAGATCATAAAGAAGCAGTTGTTTTACTTGATTCCTTTGAAGACTATGGTTCTAAGATTGAAGAAGAGGAGTAAAGAAAACCAACGCTTATGAAGATGGCTTGTCCTTCTGTTGTGGTTCATCAAAAATAAATGTTTTCTCATATGTTTCATGACCTTGTGGCATGTTATATGGAGAGTTTTAACGATCAGAATTTACAGCTTATGATGGGTTGTAAGCTTAGAGATGAAGATGATGACCAATCAACGTCAATATTAGATATGGATTGCTTTCTACCAGGGGTTTCATTTCAGCCAGTACTGTCTTCTGATTCAAAAGATTGTTATTTCTAGCAGTCTCAGTAGATTTTTCAGCCTCTTAGTGGAAATCAACAGGGTAAATCACCTGAAAACAAGAACACAATGGAAGAAATGAAACATGATTGTTGTTTTATGCATGTGTTGGAAGATCCATTTGCAGTTTTGCTAGAAACAGTAAATGGTCCCAATAATTTTGAAATTATAATATTTGAATTCATATATAACTTCTCAAATGAGTTATTGGTGAACAGGCTTTGGATCAAGCATGTGCAAAGTAAACAAGAAGTGGATAAAATGCTGGCATGGTTGCATTGGCATTTTGATTTCACTTGATTGACAGTTCATTTCAACAGTTAGGGTAGGTAGGTGCAAATAAGCTTGTAGATCGAGCATGTTCAAGTTTAGGTCTCCAAATAAAGTGTTCAGTCATATGATTAGCAGTATGTCCAGCGTTCAACCTCCAAGTGAGAGCGGTGTGCAGACTTCGGTTTTCAACGAACATTGGTGACAGGTCAAGGTATAGCACACACTTGTTATGAGAGAATCTCCAATGGATAAGGCACAAGGTCTACCGTTCTTTGCTACCTTGTAGGGAGGATAGCATCTTGAGTTGGAGCCCATGTTATCACTTTAAGTTTTTTTTATATGGAATCCAAGTCTCGGGACTTAGCAAGAAGCTAAATCGGTGTAGAAGTGCGATAAACTGAAGGACAAGGACACATCTAGCGGACGGGGCTAAGTATAGCGGAAAGGTGAAGTTGATGGGACCCGTTATACATTGGGACCTCTATCTTGGCTCTACCTCCCAATCTAATAACTGCTCTCAACAAGTGTTCTTCGGCAACAGCCTCTCCTACAGCTTCTTGAACTTCTACTGCTTCATTCTATGCATCGTTGATGTCTCCAGCATCAGGTGCTCGTCTCTGCGCCACCTCCATTGCCTCTAATCTTGCACGAAGTTCTCGCATCTCCCTTTCTACAGCCTGATTAGCCAAAGGTGGTTCCACTCGTCTCCTTGGTGTCATTATGTTGGCTATCTGTCACACACAGTGTACAACTTCGAGTTATTTTTATCTCCTCTCCTTTTCTATTGTCTGCAAGCTAAATTTCTGCTCTGATACCACTTGATGCAGACCCCCCTTCTCTCTTAAGGGTTGTGCGACCTCCCGATCTAGGATTGATCAAGAAACTGAGTTTGACTGACTCTTCGGCTCCTCAAGAACCTTCAATCAACTGAATAGGTCACCTTCTTCTTAAGGCGCAGGTTCTATGGAACCCGCAGGCTTCTCCTTAACACTTTTAAAGCTTAAGAGTATTTAGGCACTCACTCTCCTGGTTAAGCCCCTCCCTCTATGTGACCAAGGCTGTGACCAGTCGCCTAAACGAAAGGAGCTTCGCGACTTCGCATCTCGCATCCCTGGAAGTTCCGCTACCTCCATTCTCTCGAGTTCCGAATTCCCGAACTCAGCTTGCATCAAATTGATGACCCACACTCCTCTGTGATCCAATGACTCTGGTTATGTCGCGAGTTCGCACTTCACGTGGTTGTGAAGTTCCTTATATCCCTTCCTCCGACTTCCGAAATTGCAATCATGCTAGATCAACGGTCTACGATCTCTGCTATCCAATGGATCTGTTCCCCCCTTCGAGAATCGGGACTTCGCACTTCGTGAGCTCGAAAGATAGCTCACCTCCTGTCTTCCGAGCCCCAAACTTGCAAACTCTCCACTTGCTAGATCAACGATCCAGATTCCTCCTTGATCAACAACTATGGTAAAATTGCGATTTCGCTATTTGCGAGTTCTTATAACTTTGCCTTTGACTTGTCTGAGTCACAAGTCAGCGAAATGTTGATCCCTCGCCACGTGTCCCTCTTGACGACGAACGGTTCCGATGACTTCGACATGACCAACGACTCTGATCTTTTCGCGGGTGCTCAAACCGAATGACTGAGGTATTTTCCCTCTGCACTCACTCCTCGTTGTCTGGACGTTGATCAGACGGTCCAGGTCTTTCCTCCTGAGCTTGTGCTTTCTTTAGACTTAGAAGATTTTCGAAAGAGCCAAAGGCTTCGCCCTTTATCTTTTTTGCGAGTCTGTTTCTTGGATCTCCTCCACACTTATGAAAAACATTATTCCTCGTGAGCTTGGTCTCGTGAAGACTTCGACTTCCTGCACACTCCTTGCGTTTAAGGGATTTCGATAACTCAGTTTCGAAAGATTTCTCGAAGAGAAATTCCTCTCACCCTCCTGGTGTTCTCCTTTTGCTCTGTGCACACTTTGCAACAAATTCTTACGCAGGTTCAAGTTCCTGTGGATGACTGTGCACACCTTACAACAATCACTTTGCACTCCTGGAAAAGGGAAAGTTCCGTGCTACCTCTGCTAAGCTTCGGAATTGAAACAGATATTGTCAATGCACTCCTTGTGTTCTGTGTGCACACCTTGCACCACTCGACATAAGAGAAACAACTGAAACTTATCTTAACATTCACAGTTCCATCTACTCATAACGAGATTCATTCATTCATTCATGAAAGCAAAATAACAGAGAGTTGCAAACAATGTCCACACCATGCATTGGGTCAATTTTCCTCTGTTATATTCCCAAAGTGAAAAATGGCTACAACTGTGATAAAAAAAACAAAAAAATCTGAAACTTAGAAAATCTCTTACTAACTTGCAACTAGCCTCATTTGGGCATACAAAACCTCTATTTATCTCAGAGGGCTCTTAGGGTTCCCCCTAAATACTCATCTACATCAAAACCTATCCTGACGGCTATCCTAGTGCAGTCACAGTCCAGAGAAGTAGTGGAAACTCCCACTTCGCTCGCGATCGTTCAAGCGTGCCTCAAAAGATTTTTCTGGCGCTGAGTTAAGGTGTGTTTCAAAATATCTGTCATAATTTATAGCGTTGAGATCCCCTACAGATTCCCGGACGCTGATAGGTCCTGCTCCGCGTGCTAGCCAACGATGCTCCTGCATCAAAATGTCAGAATCCAACCTAAAGTTGGTTGAAACAATTACCTTCGTCATCTATCTTTCAACCAGATAGATTTAAAGAGTGCTAACACCTGCAACCCCTGCAACCAAGTTAAAAGGATCCTCCAGCCTCCTCACATCTTGTAGAGGCTATGTAGAAAATAATATCAAGAAAAGAATGCAGTTAATTATTGAAGCCTAGGAAACATCACAAAATATAGCTTCCTTTCGAACGAGGGAAAATGATTTGCACAAACATTTGCAGACAAATTTAAAAAATGAAGGATGTTTCTATCAACAGACGGTGATCCCTTTTGCCAACCATGCCATCAATAGCTCAGATCTGAAAAGAAGACAAGAGGATCTCCCCTCTGCAAAGTGGATCAAACAATTAAAAGCATGCTGGAAAGAAAAAGTTAAGAACCTGCAGCTCATTGTCGAATCATGTGAACAAGCCATATCAAAGAAAGAGGAACTATTCAGAAACCTGACCCAAATAGACTTAGCCGGAAGTACCAACGAGGTTCAAGACCCAAACTTAATCCTCAAATCCTTGTCCTTAACCAAGCAAGCCTTCAATGAACAACTTGATATATTAAAGGGGTTTTCTTTAGAAATTTTTTACAACATCCTTGAATATGGTGAAGATGACATCGAGAACTGGCTAGTGGACTATTTGGAACACAAAGGAATAAATTGAATAAGCTCTGCATAGTATTTCTATGGATCTAAGGAAATTAGAAAACGAGCTTTTCGACATAGGAATTCGGGATGAAATCAACGTGCCCCCCATGAGAAGCTACAATGAAGAAAGGCTCCAAAGGAGAATGGAAAAGCTCACCGACGAAGGGAAACAACCAATTGGCACGATTCCAGTGGTTGTCGACGAGAGAAACAAAAACACATCAGCTTCATAGTAAGTCTATACTGATCACATCTTGCTTTCTTTATCAATCCAATTATTCTACCTCTTTAAATAGAAATCTCTAACCAAAGACTCATAACTTCCAATTTCTTCTTTTTAGGTCTTCCTCTCTACCACCGCGCACTTCTTCTTTCTACAGTGCTATTTCTTGTACTTATTTCTTTTATGGTCTGCGGAAGCCCCAATCCTAGTCTATATGACAAACACATTTAAATTTCCAGAAATATGGAACAGATTCCAGAAATATGTAACATACATTATTAGTTTTTGATAAATTTCAAAGAAAACTAATTCGGGAACAATTTCGATAGTGTGATCACATTCCAGAAATATTTTTGATAAATTTCAAAGAAAACTAATTCGGGAACAATTTTTGTGGGCTACTTTTGGAATGCTAATTTTTTTTTCTTCAACTATGTTGGATGTCAGAAAATTGTGTTTATTATATTTGAATGTTTAATGTGTGTGATTCCTGGTCCTTTTTTCCAAGAACCTTTATTTCAAGTCATTAAGGAAGAAATTTTCTAAGTCCCATGTTTGAACTATACACACCCCAGGAAAAAACTGCCTCGTTCGCATATTAACCAAATATTAATATAATATTGTAATTAACTAATTCAGGAGGTTCTTTGAGGGTCATCTACCAACCCAATGTCTTATGGCTGGCGTGTGACAAACTGGCACGAGTCATCCTTTGCATGGATACTACCTGTACTTCAAGTTGCTTCCCACATGTCTCTATTGTTTCAGACTTCTATTTCTCCCTCTATCCCACCATAACAGTGCATTTATTCCATTCCAACTCGGCATGGACTGCGCTGCCATGCAACACTTGTTTAATTTTGTTTTTATTGTTTTCACTTTCATTTTAATTTGTTTTAATAATGTTTTGTTTTAATAATAATTATTTAATTTTGTTTTATGTTTTAATTTTTATTTGTTATAATCATTTGTTTTTTAATTGTTTTATTTTTTAATTATTTTAAGTTAAAATTATTATTACTTATTCAAAATTATTTATTTATTTATTAAAAATAATTATTTATTAATTATTTAAATTAATTATTAAAACTATTACTTATTACCCTAATCTAATTACTAACCTACTAACCTAATTTACTAATTATTAATCCTTAACAATGTTCACTAATACTTATTAACTTATTGTTTTTCATTTACCCTAACCTTGTCTAACATTAATTTTGTGCAGGAATGATTGGCGGGTGAGATGTGTTGTATAAGATGAATGGACAGGGGAGGGAGTGGCGCAGAAGTGAATGAAGGATTGGGTAAAATGGATGGCAGGAGAGGCAAAATTATCCGAGGAAACCAAGCAAGCCAAGAGATTTCGTCATGAGAGCCACAACAGATAGAAACTGAATAATCAAATTTCCTATAATTTATAGGACCCTAACATAGGCTCCAATGGGAAATGACAGCTCCCTAAGAGATGTCAAGAACCCCAGATCTTTGAATATGCAGACCAATGCCTTATCCATTGGGCTAATCCCAAAACTTTATTCTGCAACCTGTACTTGTTCTGATCCTCAACTGAAAACTAAAATTTGAAATGCACACTAAACTGGAAACTATACTGCAATCTGAAACTGAGACTGAAAAAAATGTTGAAAGGAATGCTCAAAGAGATGACCTTATTTGCACACTACTATCTACCCTAATCTACTGAAAATTATGTTGAATCAAATAATACTAAAATGCCAATGAAGCCTGTCAAGTAGTTGCTGAAACAAGTGGACTACTTGACTGTTTGTTAGAACAATCAAAAGGACAACTTGACCTTTTGTCCACAAAATCAAAGCTGTAAAGTGTAATGGCAACAACTGAAAAAATGATTGATCATTTAAGCTGAAAAAATCCTCCATGTAGTCTGCTACAGGATCAATAAATGCATGATTAATTACTTTGTCTTCCAAGCCTTTAATGACTAGTTGATCATGGATGATTTCATCATCAGATGTATCCTCAAGGTTAAACCTTGATTCTAACTCTACAATTTCAGTCTTGTACTTGGAAGCATAATCCTCATCAATTTGCAAATCAAAAGGTATAACAATTTCTTCTTGTTTTGGAGGAGAAAGATGTTCCAAGAATTGTTTAGGATCTTGGAAATTATATGACTAAATTTGAGAATCCAAAAGTTCAATATCCTTCTCAAATCTTTCAACAACTAACTCAAGAAAAAAAAATTACCCTTAGGAGAAAATTTGCTTGATTTCAAACAATGAAACAAGGTTGTTGAAAAACTTTCATCAATTGGAAACTCGACTAAATTATCCCTGGATTCCTTTAAAACTTCATAAGAGAGAGGATTTGTCACAAACCCATTCATCTTGTTTTGCAAGAAATTTGATCAACAAGTATTGGAGTTTCCATGAATGCTCTAAAATCTGGATTCTTTGACAGTGGAGTTGCCTTGAAAACTTTGAAGCTCTGGATACTTTGAACATGGAGTCACCTTGAAAATTTTGAAGCTCTGGATACTTTGAACATGGAGTTGCCAAGTGAATAATTCAACCTTCTTGTGTCTAATCACTGTTCACCATAAGTAATTAGATCTAGAACTTGATACACTTTTCTGAGGAAGATCCCCAGTATGGCCACCACTATGTTAGCACTCTGTAATTTCTTTGGTTGAGGAAGAAGTTGACAGAGGTAACCACAAAACCACTTTGGAAGCTAGGATTTAGCCCTGCCAGCTTCAGAGAGGGATCTCTCTATAGGATTTAGATTTGTTGAGATTAAAATATTAGGCTAGTTATGATGGATCAAGGTTTGTTTTTTAAATTGTTTGGTTATAACAACAAGGGAGGGCCATTGGGAAGTGGATTCAAAGAGGCTTGGGTGATCAATTTGCAGAAATATCAACCTCAAGTGAAACAGGGCAAGGTAGACATATTACTGGATCTTGTAAATTTGGATGAAATGAAATAGGAGAAAAGAGACAGGATCAATTGAGCAACATGGCAATTAAGAAGTTTGCCACAAAATATCAGAGGAAAACATTTAAATTACTTACAGTCAGAATCATAGTGTATATTTCAAAAAATTCTGTCCTCCTACATTCTGTAAGATAATAAAAAATAAAAATAAAAACATATGGAAACTGAGAAAACAAGTTACATAAGAGGCACTTCACCACATAGAAATGACACATGAATCCTGAAACAATTTGTCTTGTATTACTGCAAAAGGTCCCTTGACCTCAGTGAACTACTTTACATCAAATGATCATCTTCCTTCTTACAAATTTTTCGCCCCTTCATTCTTCAAAATGAGAAGTATTTATAAACTTATTACAAATGATCCTGTCATAATTGATCGGGATTTATTTCAGGGATATGTAAACTAATTGTATCTCTAATTACACAAATAAAGGGATTTTCAGATCTGCACAAGTTTTTGGTTGTTGATTTGATGGAGGTTGTTGATATATCTGTCTCTTCAATGTATGTTCTTTGCCCAGTCAATTTCACCCATCTGGCATCTTTCTCTTTTGAATTATTCGCCTCTCGAAATTCGGAAAAAAATAGGGTCCAAGGAAGTCTTCAATTATCCCACTTCGAGATAGCTGTGTAAAATCTGGGGGTGGTTTTGTAGATCAACTTGTTCTGAGAAAAAACCTCTCTTTGTTTTTTGAAATTCATCTCCAGTTGTCCGGGATCTGGGTTTGAAATAGATGTCTCAAACAAGAAAATATCGAATCTCGAAAAACAGGGCTCAAAGATGCTCTCGATTATCCCAATATGTAATAGCTATGAGAAATATGGGAGAAGTTATTGTTATTTGGCCCATGTTGAGAAAAAACAACTTTCAGTTTCTCAAATTTCATCCTAGTTTTCCTGGAAATCGCCTCAGAAAATGATTGGTAAACTACGTGCAAAAACGATTTTTAAATTGGGGAAAGGTGGTTTTCGGGGTGGGGGGGGGAGAGGGTAGAGTGGTAAGTGGTTTTAGGGGGGGTCCGAAATCACAGGAGAGTGATAAGTGGCATTAGTTAAAACCACTTTTCGGACCCCCTCGTTAAAGTTCAGATGGCAGGGGGTCCGAAAAGATTATATGTCGTCGATTGTTTTTTGGTTGGGATGAGATGTATGGAGTATGGGACTTAGGATAGAGTTAGTATAAGTTTGAATTTTATTTGTTTTGTCTTTTGTAAGTAAGAAATTTTATTTATAAAGGGCCTTCAAAAAACTAGACAAGAGATACAAAAACATGATAGTAACCGTACTGTAGTTACTGAACTGCCCCAATAGAGGGGAAACCAGTTCAGCCAGCCGAGTAAGTCTAGAATTGATAGTCTAACAGTCTTATATAACAGAACTAAGCCGAGTGGAAAGTAACTAAAAGAAGAGACTACTAAAAAGTAAAGAACCCCTATGGGATCAAACACTTGGCAAATAACTTGGCCAGGTGGCAAGAACGGCCTCGTACCAAGGCTCCTCTTCAACGAGTGTCCCTGTGCTATCCAACTGCATGTCAGCGGCCACGTTGCTCACGTCCCTATTGACGACTGGTAAGGTGTCATGTAGCACATGCTGTCCTGTAGCCTTCTCCACGTCCGTGTCCTCATGCATGACCTGCTCCTCAACAATCTCAATGGAACGCTGCGTCTGAGCATTTCCTTTGCTGGTCTCTACATAGGGTTCCTCTGTTGAAGCCACGCCTACTGGGTTGGAGGGGAAAGCATCTTGGAAGGAGGAGAGAATCTGAAGGAGGGTCGAGATCTTTCCATTCGTGATCTGCAGTCAGAATTGGAAGTCCTTCATCCCCTGACGAAGTTCGAAGACCAAACCATAGAGAATGGTAAAGCTTTCTTTCAGCTGCGAGTCAAGGATGGAGTCGGAAGACGGGTTCGCGTTGTTTTGGGCCCTTCAAACAGGAGGTGGCGCCCCCATGGGAGGCCTTGAGGAGCCAGCTACTGGTGCATGGGGAGGCTTGAAGGTTCTGGAATTCGGTGGGATGGCAAGGTGTCGTGAGGAGGAGCCCGACGAGCCATCGATAATAGCTAAGCATTCAAAGCGAGAGACAGGCGAGGTGGAGGAGGCGAGAGGTGCTAGCTCAGATTGCAGAGGTGGCGAGGAGATCGTGGAAGGAAAACCAGGGGGAGAGATAGAGGGCCGGGGCCGGGGAGGATTCCATGGAGAGCCTCTTCGTGGCCATCCTCTTTGACGTGGCATAAGTTTCGTCGTTTGAAAGCAGAAAAAGACTAAGTGCTCTAGGCAAATGCAGAGAGCCTGGAGATGGGCATGGGCTGTGAACACCATGAAAGTCTAGTCTAAACCAGGCCAGGGCAGCGGAGGGAAGTGAGAGTTGGTCCGCGAGCGAGGATGAGAAGCAAATACAGATGGAAGAGCCATAGAGAAGTTCATAAAGGGGACGGGTGCACCCGAATTAAAGTTGCTGCAACGACGTAAGGTCGATTTAATGCAGGGTCGGGGCGGCGGGCATTGGCACGAGCGCATCACATGGCTCCCTGCCTCGTTGGCCTACCCGTACTCCCTCCTTGTGCCATTTGGCTTGCACTATCACCCCATCCGGGGGGAATTTTATTTGTTTTATTATATAGTTATTTTAATATTTTTTTTATTTAATTAAACTTTGTTTTAATTTTTTATTACTTAGTTTTGTTTTATATGTATTTTTATTATTTGTTTTGTTTTTATTTTAATTATTTAATTTTGTTTTAATCATTTGTTTTTTAATTATTTTATTTATTAATTATTTTAAGTTAAAATTATTATTACTTATTCAAAATTACTTATTTAAATTTATTGGTAAAACTATTACTTAATACCCTAATCTAATTACTAACCCACTAACCTAATTTACTAATTATTAATTCTTAACAATGTTCACGAATACTTATTAACTTATTGTTTTTCATTTACCCTAAGCTTGTCTAACATTAATTTTGTGCAGGAATGATTGGTGGGCGAGATATGGTGAATAAGATGAATGGAAAGGGGAGTGAGTGACGCAAAAGTGAATGAAGGATTGAGTAAAATGGATGGCGGGAGAGGCAAAATTATCCGAGGAAACTAGGCAAGCCAGGATCTTTCGTCATGAGAGCCACAATAGATAGAAACTGAATAATCAGATTTCCTATAATTTATAGGACCCTAACAGGTCAAACGCTCATCATCAAAGCTCCAACATCATCCATGAAGTGCAAGGAAGCATCACCAATGTACTCCAAATGACCATGTCAAGATCACCATCAAGCATGGGCACAATGAATCAAGTGAGACCAACCATCATGCATACAAGATTCATTGGAATCATAAAAAGTTAGTCACAATTTAATGTGAAAGCCACATAAGTAATTCACATCGGGTATATTCTTCAGACTTCACATTAGATTATGAACTTATGCAATTTGTCAAGTTTAAGTACTAGAGGACCATCACAGAACCCTGTTAGGTATGCCAGTACCCAAGTAGAGGAGTATTTCTCGAGAAACCCATCAAAGTGTAAGTGTGAGTGAGTGGTATGACATGGGGTTTACTTCATGGTCATGGTGTTATTAACATGCAAGTCCATGTGTGATGTTCATCTCCATAAGCGTCTTTGTAGAGAGTGTGCTTGGTGCATTGAGTTACCCTTTCCTCGGTAATGTTTCTTTCCACCCCTATCTTACCTTTTAATATTCATTTATTTAGTTTGCAAGCCCCTTTTCAATTTTATGCATTTATTACAATGAGATAATTAAGTCCTTTCTTTTAGATATGCATTCAGTGCATCATGACTTGGGGTGATGGCGTCATAGCGAGGGGGTAGAGCTAAAAAGTTTACTTAGATTTTGATTCATCATGCATATCCCTTTATTTTCTTTTGTATTTTGAAATTATAGCATGCTCTTTTGTAATGTCCCCACTTTGGGACATCATGGTATTACAGAGTGTTATGATGACTAGAGTAGCTAGATGGAGATTATAGCAAGTACATGAGCTATTAAGGGATATTTTGGGGTTTGGCTTGCATCGCTCATCCTATTTAATCATTATGATCCATTCCGCATAGATTAGCTTTAGTTTCGTTGCATTCCGACGATTTCCATGATTTTGAGTATTTTGAGCTATAGGTTAATTAAATTCACTAAAGAGGTTATTTTGGGCACAATACTTAGAGGAACCTCTCAGTGTAATAGCTCATTGGAACTGGGAGGAAAAAAACTATAGGATAGGATGATGAGAATTGACTTTCAGTGGCCAGGGAAGCCACAAGGAGAGATAAGGTGTTTTTCAAAGGTAAAAAGGTTAATTAATTAATTAAAGTGATTTAATTAATTAATTAATAATTAATAAAATGAAAGTCACTTTGGAGGGACAAGATGAGTAGGAAGTATAAAGGAGAGACAAGGGCCTTTATTCTCTCATTCATGTATGATTATCATTTTGATATCCGACTTCTAGATAGAGAGCCCATTTCTTGGGGGTTTTGAGGGTTTTGACTTAACAAACCATAGAGGACGATTCAGTGGTGAAAGATTCCACCTAGCTTGTCCCAAGCTTGGTCTCTAAGATGCAATGCTCTCCCACACCATTCTAGTTCAGGTCTAATAAGTGCAGGCGGGTTCTACACCAACCACTGGCACAGGAAGAGAAGGAGGGCACACCATTGGGGGTTTCCAGCAAGGGGGGTGCACCATCCATTGAGGGAAGTTCGTTCCAGGTGATTGACAAGGCTTCTGGAGATTCTAGCACCTGGGTTTTCATTGCAGGATCTTGGCCATTAGATCTAGTGCATTCGATGGAGTTTTATGTGTCATTTGATTTATCGGATGCATGGGACGAATTGGAGGAGAGGAGCACACTTCAGAAAGTGATTTCAGCCATTTGGTAGATCAAATCTTCATCATTTCTCTTGGGACTTCACCAGGGAGATAACCAATCCCCGATCTATCATTCTAGTGGTTTTGTGGAGCATTTGGAGGCCTCTAGCAGGAAGGCCAAATTATCTAGGGTTTCGGGCATCCAGGGGGGGTGCACCATTCCTTGGAGGGAGGCTAGATCCATGACTTTGAGAGGGGTCTTGGAGATTTGAGCACCTGAGTTGTTCTTGCAGTAACTCAATATACTATTCCACTCATTTTGGACTCATTTGGAGGCTTCCTTCAGTTGGGCCGAATTATTGAGGAGCTTCAGCATTCCAGCAGGGTGTAGCATAATCTAGTTAGGGGTTTGTCACTTCATATGACCCAGATCTATTCTTGCATTGGTCTTCATTGAGTATTCAGCCTTTGGAGGCTTGTAGTCTTCTATTGGATCATTTTGTAGCCGCTCTCATTATGTTTATTGGACCCATCTGTTGATCATTCTAGATCTGCATCATTCTTGTATTCAAGGGCTTCTTCTACTTATGAATAGTATCATATCTGAGGTATTTTGGCTTGTCTATCATATTGTTGATCTTGCATATGGTTGAGGCATGTTCCATTACAGTATCTTCTTTTTTATTGCTACAAACACACATTTAAATCATCCGTATAAACCTAGCGCAACCTAAGAGACAATAATAAGCAAAGTGTTTGACAAAAAGCCACAACTAGTAAAAGTTTAAAATTCACCCAAACCGTGATGTTCCTGGCATATTGGTGTGGGAACATTACAGTGGTATCAGAGCCTGATCCTCCCAGCCAGTGGGGATTAACGCATGCAGAGTTACAATGAAGATGAATATTATTAGTAGGATTGTTGACTGCGAGAGGGAATATGAAACCCTTAATGAGATTTTCAAGGAGCTAATAACATTCCAACGGTTCATATCCTATAAAAATCTTAGTTGGAGCAAAGATGAGATTACATGTTGGGTCAACAAAATAGAGGAAACAGAGTAGCCGCAGCTAGATGGAAGGAAGAAGAAGAAAACCCCACACCCATTAGGAGCAGGCAACGTTGCTACAGTTGCAAAGTGCCTTGGGAACCAGACCATAGATGTAGGGGTAAAGGTAAGAAACACATTATGGAGGTGCACTATGACAGTGATGATGAGGTGTGTGAGGATACAGAGCAAGAGCTAGATGCTTATTTGGAGCAGTCAGATGATGCTAGTGATTCTTGCACAAAGGCTAGTGATTCTAGCACGCTTGAAGAGGATAGTGACCCTTGCACTTTGGAGGACAATGGGATGGACACGATGATAGCACCTGTACTTCAACAGTCATATCACCATGTGTTGACAACCTTACACTTCAACCGAGGGATGACACTAGTAGAGATCCACACGTGTCAACACCTAGAGATGACGAGCTCCCTAGGATGACCGTGACACATCTGTCATCTTTCCAGGAACCCATGATAGCCACAACACATAAGGATAGCAGTGGCATGTTAGATATAATGGAGGAGTCATACGTGAGAGATACACACAAGAGACACATGGATCCACAGATCCAGGATGAGATATATGATGTGCAGATAGTTGATCCTACACTCACATATCAACATGAGGAGATTGCGTTACCTCTTTTGGGGACTCCATTAGTTGAGTAGGATATGGAGACTTATAGCTTGATGGGACACTTACTTCCAGGACCAACCTGCAGTGAGGAGGACGTACCCTTTATTGGTTAGGATGACCATAACACGTGTCTAGACACATCTATATGGGATCCAAGTGCAAATGATAGTAGCAGGGTGAGTGCACAGGAGGATACAACTACTCACACCAGATATAGTATGATTCAGAGGGAGATAACAGTTGAGGATGATAGGCAGTCGCATATAGGAGGACTCAGTGGCATAGTAGACAGTGGGCAGTTCATCACTTTATCTTCTGCAGAGGGTGTTGTTGGGGATTCCAATGATGGCACTAGCAGTGAGAGACATGAGGTGGCACCTTAGCATGAGTGTGATCAGGAGTCACACCACTTAGCAAGACAACTGAGAGTCAGTGAGGATATGATCATGGAAACCACTAGGCATTTTGATGACACACATGCATTGGTGGTTGATTACTGTTGGAGGGCATCAGTGGCACATGGTAGTGCAAATGAAGGATTTGTCATGGATTACCTTCATACCCTCAGGGAGAAAGTGTCTATGATGAGGATTGACTACCAGCAGTTGTTGACAGACAAGGACTACCTCTTGGGGATTGACGAGATGTATCACAGGGCCTTGAGGGAGCAGGAGTTGGAGGTGGACCGACTCACTTAGGAGTTGGAGAGCACTCGAGGATTCTTGAGAGGCACACAGACAACCATTCAAGAATCAGATTCCAAATCAGAGGAGCTTCTTGAGGATATGGGTCAGAGATCCATTTCATCTATTCTAGTGGACAGTTAGATATGTCCTTCGATCACATGGCTAGAGGATGTTGGTGGTCTAGCAGAGGAGCACCAGTTAATGGAGGAAAATTCCATTTGTGTCCTGCGAGTGCTTGACCTTCAGGTAGAGGTTGATCCAGTGGTACACCCAGGATCGATGATGCAGTAGAAGTATACATGAGATGACATGAGTATGCAGGGGCATACATTGATGAGTGATAGTTCACAGAGACATGCCAAGAGATGCAGTCAGATTCAGACGAATGTATTAGATTGCAGGGAGGAGACACACTTAGGGGAGCATGCAAATGTCATTCCTCAGTAGCAACACATAGTTATGAGAGAGCACCTTCACTATATCAGCAGTTGCATGAGAGACGAGGGATGGAGGTTGGCTGACCAATAGTTGGAGGAGTTACTCCCAGTTGCACTAGATGATTGGGGTCTAGTGATGACCACAAGCAAGTATTCATCGTGGATATTGATGGACAAGCTTGTGGTCGAATCCTTGGATTGAACACAACGTGTGATATCTTCCAGCCCTATAGTCAGCTACAAAGGTTTATGTTAGCCTTTCCCAACACTATTATCATAGACAACATCATGAGGAGAGACAGACAGTGGCAGAGGGCATGGGGAGCGGTTAGGCCGAGACCGCCTGACTTGAGTACTTTTATGAAATACAACAGGACAAAGGTGGACCTTGATAGGTAGACAGTGGAGACTTGGTGCATGATGGTGAGCATCATAGGCCAGGTGATAATAGACAACTCAAAGGGTGACACAGATACAGATACTCATGAGGATGAGTACAAAGGGCTTCCGATAGTGATCAGTCTGACACAAGAGCAGTTAGTGGGGATTGGAAGTGATAAAATTCCAAGTCTTCCATGGGATCTAGGGGTTCATGTTGTTAACAGGTTGTCTCACTTCATGAGGACCCAGGTTTCGCCAGAGAGCCACATACTTCACTCTGGGTTAGTTTTGAGTGGGCTTGCAGGTACCTGTCCTATGGAGCGAGACAGTTTCTCCCTCTTGACTCATGATCAAGGATGGAGATGGTTGGGTAGGTGCTACTTCCACATAGATGTTTTTACAGATGCACCTTCTAGATAGCAGGTCCAATTGCCACAAGTACTTCAGCTTGAGGATCCAGGAGTGGAGGGTCTAGTATATATACAAGGAGGAGTCATGCATGGTCAACATAGTGCAGTGCCAGCATGGTGATCTTCGACAGAGACTAGCATGGGATCTAGGGATTGCAGGGTTGGGCATTTCACTAATTGACAAGGGTGAGTGGACCTTTGCAGGAGAAAGTTGTTTTGACTTTCCATTGAGCTTCAATATTAAGGAGAGTACATCACTTGAGGGTGTCTCCTAGAGGTCTTGCAGTACCTCATTTTGGCATCAGCATGTGCAGTTGATGGAGACTGTGTTGATCTTGGTAGGGAATTGGAGGATGGACCCATTCAGGGATGAGGCCACGTGTCATGTGTACTAGATTCATGGATTTGATATATTTCAGGACTATGCTTCACAGAGTATTGCAGTTCACTTCCTGATATGGGACCCAGGGGGTGGAGTGTATGATAGCTCATCTATGGATGGGACCTACTGTGTGTCCCAAAGGTGGACATGGGACCCTGGTATTATATTTGGATGGGTTCAATTATTTCTTGAGGACAAACAATATTCTAGCAGGGAGGACTATAATGTCCCCACTTTGGGACATCAGGGTATTACAGGGTGTTATGAAGACCAAAGTAGCTAGATGGAGATTATAGTGAGTACAAGAGCTATTGAGGGATATTTTGGGGTTCCGCTTGCATGTCTCATACTATTTCATCATTATGATCCATTCTGCACATATTGGCTTTGGTTCCATTGCATTCCGACGATTTCCATGATTTTGAGTATTTTGAGCTATAGGTTAATTAAATTCACTGAAGAGGTCATTTTGGGCACAATACTTGGAGGAACGTCTCAGTGTAATAGCTCATTGGAATCAGGAGGAACAAAACTACACGATAGGATGATGAGAATTGACTATCAGTGGCCAAGGAATCCACAGAGAGAGATAAGGTGTTTTTCAAAGGTAAAAAGGTTAATTAATTAATTAAAGTGATTTAATTAATTAATTAATAATTAATAAAATGAAAGTCACTTTGGAGGGACAAGGTGAGTAGGAAGTATAAAGGAGAGGAAAGGGCCTCTATTCTCTCATTCATGTATGATTATCATTTTGATATCTGGCTTCTAGCTAGAGATCCCATTTCTTGGGGGTTTTGAGGGTTTTGACTTAACAAACCCTAGAGAATGATTCAGTGGTAAAATATTCCACCTAGGTTGTCCCAAGCTTGGTCTCGGGGATGCAATACTCTCCCACACCATTCTATTTCATATCTACTCAGTGCAGGCAGGTTCTACACTAGCCACATGCATAGGAAGAGAAGGAGGGTGCACCATTGGGGGTTTACAGTAGGGGGGGCACACCATCCATTGAGGGAAGTTTGTTCTAGGTGATTGACAGGGCTTCTAGAGATTCTAGCACCTGGGTTTTCATTGCAGGGTCTTGGCCATTAGATCTAGTGCATTTGGTGGATTTTTATGTGTCATTTGATTTATTGGATGCATGGGACGAGTTGGAGAAGAGGAGCACACTTCAGAAAGTGATTTAAGCCATTTGGTAGATTAGATCTTGATCATTTCTCTTGGGACTTCACCAGGGAGGTAACCAAGCCCCGATCTATCATTCTAGTGGTTTTTTGGAGCATTTGGAGGCCTCTAGGAGGAAGACCAAATTATCTAGGGTTTCAAGCATCCAGGGGGGCACACCACTCCTTGGAGGGAGGCTAGATCCATGACTTTGAGAGGGGTCTTGGAGATTTGAGCACCTGGGTTGTTCTTGCAGTAAACCGATATAATATTCCACTCTTTTTGGACTCATTTGGAGGCTTCCTTTAGTTGGGCCAAATTATTAAGGAGCTTCAGCATTCCAGCAAGGCGTAGCATCATCTAGTTAGGGGTTTGTCACTTCATACGACCCAGATCTATTCTTGCATTGGTCTTCATTGAGTATTCAGCCTTTGGAGGCTTGTAGTATTCTATTGGAGCATTTTGTAGCTGCTCTTATTATGTTTATTGGACCCATATGTTGATCATTCCAGATCTGCATCATTCTTGTATTCAAGGGCTTCTTCTATTTATGAATAATATCAGATCTGAGGTATTTTGGCTTGTTTATCATATTGTTGATCTTTCATATGGTTGAGGCGTGTTCCATTATGGTATATTCTTGTTTATTTCTGCAAACACACATTAAAATCATCCATATAACCCTAGTTGAACCTAAGAGACAATAATAAGCAAAGTGTTTGACGAAATGCCAAAACTAGTAAAAGTTTAAAATTCACCCAAACCGTGATGTTCCTGTCATATTGGCATGGGAACATTACATCTTTCCATTCTTTCTTATAGTTGCATCAACCTAATACATTCAAGCCCCTTCGTCTCATAAGAGAATGAAATAAGAACCTTTTTGGGATACATGTAACAACCATTCCCAAAATATAGGAGAATGAGAGGAATATAGATGGAAAGTGTTAAGTATGGAAAGGTACGGGTACATTACCCCTATGAAGGACTCTCAGTAGTACCCATTTCCCCTGATAGTGACAACACTTGAATAGAATACATATGATGGTTATCGAGGTGAAACAAGGAAAAAAGCATAAATTCCAAGCATCATGATTCATTATCTGACTTCAACCCATGATCCTTACCTAAATGCCCAATACATTAAATGTAAACACTTCGTATGAAACAATTCCTAATATACCTCATGTGTGTTGGGACCATCATTATCTAATGAGCATGTTGATCACTTAAATGAGTTGAGCAATGATGAGGAAGAGGCATTTGAGGGGCTGTTGTCTGTGGAGAATGTTGTTCATCATCTCTAGGACCACTGTCTATGACATGGATCATGAATAAGGATCTCCTCTAGTTACCTCTAGGTGAGAGGGGGTAATATGAAGTATTCCCTCTCCAAACTTCTAGAAGGTGGATCCAAGCAAGTAGACGATGAAGGGGGTCCAACTATCCCCTCTCCCTAACACTATTTCATCCATAAATGATAAGGATTTCTTTGGATCCCACCTCTCTGAATGGGAGTGTCTCAAAATATCCACACAAGAAATCAATCTCTAGTTGTACCATAATGATAGGAGGTGATAAGAGATTTTCCACCATCTCCCTCATGGTTTTCTTACCACCCCTACAAGTAGACAAACAACAGTTAACTTAGAAACTTGGAGAGCATGTAGAGCTAAGTCAAGGAGCGAGAGAACTTTGCTCAATTTCACCCCATGCACTATGGGAAGTTCATAATGCTCCATCTCTTAGGAAGTGTTCCATAGGTTTTCAGTAGGAAACAAGTTATGGTGGGTATAGGAAAGAACCAAGGGGAGACCCTAGAAAGAGAAGGGTCCCTTGCCATGTCCTTATGATACCAAGGATATAGTAGAAGGCTTCATTAAATACTGTGATTTACAAGAAACTTTCCAAGTGTCATCAAGCTCGAGGAATCACAAGAATAAGGAAAAAAAGATGGAGGTCAAACAAGTCCACCAACTTTTGTCAATGCTCATAAAGCTCTACAAAGATCACGAGGAGCAAAAGGGTCAAGCTAAGGAAAAATTCAAAGAGAAGGTTATAGATTTGTTAGAGCATCTAGGCATGGGCATAACATTTTACCCTTTTCTACCATGTATCCTATTCGGTTAAGTTAATCACCCATGAGGAGTCAAAATATGTTTCTATTTGTCAAAATATTATCTTTATGACTTCTTAGAATTTATCACGTGATTTTGGACTTATAATTTTATATTATGAAGAACGTTGTGTGGTCCACTAATCCAAAATCATTTCACCATACAATTTAAAATTAAAACAATTAATAAAAAAAAAACATGAGTTAACTAGACAAATTTTGTAACCCGCCTAAGTTAAGGATAGGTTAAACACTGGTTAAGTATTTTGATATATCGTTATAGCTTCAAATTTCATTAAATGTACTCACTAAAATATTATAAGGAAATAAAATTCAATTGGTTGATATTCTATCATTAACTCAACTTCGGTCTAATAACCTTCTATGATGACTAAAATTAAGAATGAAACTTAACATCATGCATAGGTAGTTATGAAAAGTCATTGTTAGGTTTAAGTGGAAATGAATGAAATATATGTGATCAACAACACCATGACATGCCTTCTTAGTAGTTTCATGAGTGAATTTAAATGTTGTCATTTGCATTATAAACTTCGTCTAATATTTTATAAGGAACTCAATAAGAGACGTAGTATATAGCCATAATGTATTTGGCCAAAATTCCTGTCAAATATCTTTTTTTCCAGAGCAACATTAAACTCGAGCAATTCATTAGGGCCTCTCACAACAACCATTATATCCACTATTGATCCAAGATGGATCTATACAAGTACCATATGAATTTATTTATGCTTAAGATGGGGAGGTTAGAATTTCAAACATCTTAGAGATGGTATTGATTTTGTCAAAATTCAGGTCATGAACTTTCATTGCATTTTTGGGGTCCTCAACAATGTTTTTTAGGCCTTTGTGAATCGAGAAGATTTTAGGGGCTAAATTTGACCGACGGGCTAATTTTCCATGCTTTTTCCAAAAAAATGGATTCGCCAATTTCCATTTTTTCTAAAAGTGATTTGCCCAAATTATATAGAATAAGATTAATTTTCCTTAAAAATAACCCCTTTTTTTTATAGAAACTATATAGAATCCTTAGAAATTTAAATATTTTTACAAAAGTATTGCCACACATTTTATAGTTTGTATATTAAAGACTAGTAAGATTCGCCCAAGGTTTCTACATTTTGAGATAAATTTCCATCCTTAAAATTATCTCTATTTGTGATGGATAATGGTTGGCGTGGGATGTCCTCATCTAAGATGAAAATTGTCTTCTCATTGAGATCTTTCCAATGAGCTATCGTGCACCTAACACAAAGTTTGTAGAGATTCCATCTATATGGGGGAAGTTGTATTCATGAGAAGGGCCAACCACTATTGCCTAATCAAGGATGTATCATCAATGAACACAAAGGGGAGTCTAAGATATCTTTGGGAATCATACACCAAGTTAAGAGATTGATCAACTTAACTAAGAATAATGTACTTCTTTCTTAAAAAAGACACCAATTATAGAGACGTAAAGCCATCCTTTAAAGGATGTACAAAAGAACAAAAGTGCCAATTAAAGGCACTGAAGTAGAAGATTAATCAAGCCCTGGTCCTAATAGTACCTAATTTACAAAGGTATTTTGAAATAGAAACTAATGTTAATGGGTATGCTTTAGGAGCAATATCAATGCAAGGGGGGAGAATGACATGTGATCATTTGAAGAAATTCCATGGAAATTTATTGAACTACCTACATATGATAAGGAGATCTATGCCTTGGTTCGAATGATGAAGAAGTAGAAGAACTATCTATTGGGGAAGGAGACCATCATCCATACTAATCACTATCCTCCAGAGTACTTGAAGGTTTGATGTAAGCTCTAACAAATATGATGTTATAAGTGCATGGGATTTTTACAATGCTTCCATCTAGTGATCAAATATAAGAAGGGCATAGCCAACAAGTTGGATGATTCTCTATCCGTACCATCAACACCAAAAATTACAACCCTCGGGATTGTTATGCACATGGAGCCATTAACCCATGCAACATACATAGAAAAGTATGTGGAAGATAAGGACTTCAAGGGGGAGTATCAATAATGGCAAGGACATCAAGAAAACATGTTAATCACCATCTCCAAGATGGGGAGGCTTTATGTACCAAAATAAGAAAGAGTATAGTTGATAAGGGATGCTCACACCTCCAAGGTTGCTAGTTATTTCGATATAAAAAACAACTACAACTAACTTACAAAGATATGTTTTTTGGACCAAGATGCAAGAAGAAGTTGCTAGATTTCCTAAGGTTGTATTAGTATGTTGTACTTGCATGCCTACTAACATGAAACAAATGTTAAGTAGTCCACTTTGAGTCCCTACATGGCCATGGAAAAGCATATCCATTGATTTTGTTGGGGGTTTGTGAAGGACAAGAAAAGGGCATGATTACCTATATGTGCTAGTAAACAGGTTCAGTAAAATGCGTGTTTTGATGGTTTGTAAGAAGAGCATCAAAAGATAAGAAGTGACAATATTGTTATTTGAAATGGTTTGGATGCACATTGGGATTCCAAGGAGAACCATTTATGATAATGATATTAGATGCTTGTGTGTAATTTGGACTTCATTGTGTGAGAAGTTGGATAATAAGTTGAAGAGATCCATTTCCATTCAGTGACATACTAATGGGTAGTTAGAGGTAGTGGATAGAACTTTGGTTTAGCTTTTGACATGTTACAATCATAGGCAACCATGGACATGGGATGAAAATTTGGGTTACATACAACATTCTTACAATAGAGTAGCCCACACTTCTAGAATAAGCCTCTTTTTGAAATTTGTTTTGGATATTTGCCCCATCACCATTGGATATTGTATATAGCCACCCTAAAGTAGAGGTAACAACCTCAAGTGATGCTTAGAAGGGAAAAAAGGTCATAGATAGGAAGAGACAAGTACACTTACCAATACAAGAGAAATTAAAAAATTCTTAGGAGGAATACAAGACTAGACATGATAAACACATGATTGAGAAGACCTTCAAGTAGGAGACAGAGTGTAAAACCATGGTTTTGAGTCCCCATATTAATAATGCATTTTGTTTATTTGATGAAAGGTCAGAGTGCCTGAACAATTAAAAGAGGTCAGAGTGCCAAGGAATTGTAATACTTTGAACAATGCAAATAATATAATACATCGTTGGCTACAAGATGAGCAAGGACAAGAGTTATAGGGGGATATGATTCCATGAAAGAGGGGGCTAAAGGGGCTAAGTCATTATATTATATTTTATTTACCCACCTTGGAATTTTGGAGAGAAAGAAGTGGTTACATGAGCTTCTTAGGGGAAAAGCCATGTGGTTCTTGATTTCATGTGATTATATAAACACCCCTTGTGGGTTGTTTGGGGGTTCACACTCTTTCACTCTCTCATTTTGGTCCTTCATTCATTATTCCTCATTCATTCTTGTTCTTGGTTGGGACATGAGGATGAATTGTTGAGGAAAGAAGCAATTATTTTGTTGGTTGTAGTAACTACTGGTGTATTCCAGCAATGATTTGGTGTTGTGTGTCTGAGATGCATTGACATGAGCTCAACCTTGCTCACAACTACGAATCTCGAGAGTCCCATCATGAAGATTCTTGACTAGATGAATTCGATCCTTGGAAAAAAGTGGATAGCCTAAGGGACTGTGTGGTAGTGAATGGGGGTCTTTGGGTGGTGTAGGCTGGATATAAGAGATTTGGTGTACTTTGGATTGTTGGGTATTGAGAAACCTGTGAAATTTTGTGTGTTGATTGGTTTGGGAAGCTGAGTGTCACTCTGGAACCCATCCTTGTGGATTCATAGCCCCGACTCAGGGGTGACCTGCTGTTGAGACTTGGAATATCAATGTCTAAGGTTGGGTGGAATGTCCTTGGTTTGCAACCAGTTGGTGATTGATTTTGTTTAAGATAAATGTTCTCTATCATGGTTTCCTTTACTTTTATATTTATTTTCGTTGTGTATTAATTATTATCTCTATGATACGTAATCATAATGTTCGCTTGCTGGTTATTGTTGTGCATGGCATGTTTAAGCATTATTTTAAAGACTAGCATGAATCTTGATAATTGCATGTGCTTTTATTGTGTTTCTTTCATGATTTTTTATTAGTTAATTGTTATCATAATTCAAAATTGGTTCAAGAAGTGTGCTTTGAAGTAGCGTGGCCAACCTGCTAGTGGTTGGGTATGTTACACAGAGTTTGGTTGCACCTTAACAAGGAAAGTTTATAGGGACCGGAAAATAAAATCAAATCCCCGAGATATGTATCTTTCTATATATTAGAGAAAGTAGACAACAATGCTTATAGACTTAGTCTTGCACCTTATATGTGCATTTACTCGGTAGTAAATATAGGGAACCTGGAACTCTATACGCCATCCATGCTCAATGATGATGAAGAGGGCCATGTATTACCTTTCATTGAAAGTTTGGCACCAACTAGACATGGAGAAATACCACATGGATTGAAAGTACCTTCCAAATTAGAGACAGGATCTAGTTGCACCTTAACAAGGAAAGGTTACAGGGACTAGGGAAGAAAATCAAATCCTTGAGATATGGACCTTTTGAAATATTGAAGAAAGTAGGCAACAATGCTTACAAACTTAGTCTTCCACTTTATATGCACATTTACTTAGTAGTAAATGAAGTGAACCTGAATTTTACAAGATATCCATGTAATGTTCCCAACCAAATCTGATGTAAAAATCAAATCTTTGTGGTTGAGGAATTTCGTCAAACACTTGGCATATAAGCTCCCAACTCCCTTGAAATCACTTTAACACTTGTTGTTTCTATTAACTCAAGTTTAAGGGATGAATTTTATGTCAAACACATCACATGTAACACCTAAAACCCTTCCTAATGAGTGGTTGTTATGTTTATTTGCAGCAGTTGGTTGAGGTGTTTTGTCAAACACTTTGTGTGCAATGGCTGTAGCATTCATTTAGGTGTATTTTTTGATGTATGTGGCCGCCCATATTTCTTCATGTAATATATAAGAAAAACACATGCAAGGATAACCAAAGAAACCAAAAGTTAATAGCTATTAAAAACCGTAAGATAGTACCTCAAATCCTTGCTTTATTTAATATGCACTTGGCTGTCCAACACATAGTAATTTCCAGATCTGATCCAAGGAATATAACAGCTACAAAATAGGGTTTCAATGCCCTCAAAATGCAAGGAAATATCAAGAGTAATCCTCCTCAAGGATCCCTTAATGATGGATGCCCAAAATCGCTGATATAATGCTCGAAAATCAATTCTACCATACCAAGAAATGTGCCCTCATGCTGAAATTCGCCCTGCTGAAATATGCACCATAAAAGCTAATGTAAAATCTTTAGGAAATGCCTGCAACTTGTAGATTGATGATGGTTAACTCATATGTGAAGATCCCCTGGCTGAAGATGCCAAAACTACTCATAAATAATGGGATCTCAAACCCTCAATGCGCCCTCCTTCATGAAATTCACCAAGCCATCAAAATAAATAAATATGGAGGTTGTAAACCCCCCACAAGTGCCAAAAGGTTCTCCCTAATGATATTCAAGAGTCCCCAATCGAGATCTGGTCCAAACCCAACCTCCTAAGACCATATTGAATCTCCCTTGGCTGAGTGGTGCACCCTCTATGATATGTCCTTCTTCAAAAACTGATGCCTGAAGTAGTTATGAACTGATGTAGAATGGTGGGGGAGGAATATTTCACCTCCTTAGCTAAGCTTGGATCAAGAATAGGAGAATATTTCACTCCCTTGTTGATATCTAAGGTTTATTCAGTCAAAACCCTCAAAACCCCCAAGTATCATGGGCTCTATAGCAAGAATCCATACATAAAAATGATAATCAACACAATGAGAGCATATAAGCCCCTATCTCTCTTTTATCCCCCCTTATTCACCTTTTCCCTCTGTTATCATTCTGTAATTTGCCCAAGGCTGTGGAGGCGGTCACGGAGGTAACTTCAAAACCACTTTGAGTCTTGGATCTATCCCTCCAAGACTCAGAGAGGGATCTCTCTGTCAGATTTATATTTGTTTGAACATAGATCTTAGGCTAGTTATGCAGAATATGATTTGTTTGAGGTGTTTGGCTGAAGGATTGCTTTAGAATCCCGTTGGGCTATGGGGCCTGTGACAAGTTTGAAATCAAACACAGATCTATAAGGTATTTCCACAGGGTGAGTTAATGCAAACGTTGGATCCTTTTAAAGTAAAGTGGTGTACAGCAGAAGCAGAGGAAATGATCAATCACAATAACAAAGCATTTAAGAATTTCATCATTGTAATATCAGAAGAAAAAATTAAGATTTTTAAAAGCTCAACAAAGAGTATTAGAGATAACTTCTGCGCTAAACCTCCTTTTAAAAATCAGAGAAAGAAAACATAATGATGACTGAGTAGAATCACATTCAACAAATAAAGAAGACTTCACCAATCATCAACACGCAGAAATCCTATGGAAAAGTCCCTTTTATTGCTGATAAATTTGAAAAATATTACAGAGAACAACTTTTTTGGGTGAAAGAATCAACCACCCCTCACATTTGACTCATTAAAATATATAAAAAAGACTCTCCCCAGGCTCAAGGGGTCGAATTCAACCACCTCGGCCAAAAATAACAACAAATCCCCAAAAATCTGGAACTGAAAATTTGGTCGAATTTGATGAAAATAGGGGTACGCTCAGAAATTTGTTTATCCTCAGAAGTGACACATGTGAAAAATATGGAGGAGGTTATTGTATATGAGCATGTTCTGGACAAAAACCTCCTTTGGTTTCTCCAAATCCATCTCCATCTCGCCAAAACAGCTCCCGCAAAATCAGGACTGAAACAAGAAAAATTGGAAACTAAAAAAATGAGGCTGAAAGATGGATTTGATTCTTCCAACTGGTGGCATCTATGAAAAAATAGAGAGAGGTTTTTGTTATTCATCCCGCTACGGAGAAAAACCTCTCTCGGTTTTTCAAAATTCGTTTTCTTTTGCCCGGAATGCTTCCTGGAAAAAAACTTGTCAAACTGGCAAAAATGATGGTTTTGAGAAATTGGGGGAGGGTGGTTTTGGAGAGGTAAGCGGTATATCGGACCCCCTCGAGGTGGTAAGTGGTATTGGGAGGGGGGGGGGTCCAAGTTCACCAAGAGGTGACAAGTGTCCCTCCCAAAACCACTTATCGGACCCCCTTGGTATTGAT
>ML786257.1:98122-134695 GCA_009831015.1 Picea engelmannii | reverse complement strand
GTGGGGGGGGGGGGTCCGATATGTACGGGTATGTGAGTGTTTAGACTTAGGATAGTTTTAATTTTTGTTTTGTTTTATTTGTTTTGACTTTGAATTTTTGTTTTGTATTTTTATTATATTTCGTATTTTGTTTGTTTTTGTATTATGTTTTATTTAATATATATATATATATATTAACTTATATGTTTATTATTTTATATGTTTTGTTTATTGTTTGTTAATTAATTTATATGTTTTATTAATTATTTTTATATTGTTTCATTTTAATATATGTTTTTTATAATTGTTAAATGTTTTATTTAATTTATGTTTTGTGTTTTTTAATTTATATGTTTAATAGTTTAATGTCTTAGTTAATGTTTTAACTTAATAAACTAACCTAAGTATTAACTTTACACAAACTAACTTAGTTATTAATTATTAATTAATTTATTATTAACAAGTCTAATCTAACTACTAACCTAATGTTTTTATCCTAAGGTGGTTTATTGCAAATATAGGGATGAAGATGGCGAAGGGGAGCAGAAGTGAAGGATGAGGGAATGAAGGGTGCAACAAGGTGACAAAGGATTGGGTAGGATGACGAAGGATTGGGCGAAACAGATGGAGGGGAAGAAAAAATCAACCGAGTCCAGCAAGCCAGATGTCTTCATTACGGGAGTGATGACAAATAGAAACTGAAGAATCAGGTTACCTATAATTATAGGACCCCAACATAGGCTCCACCTGGGGATGGCAGCTCTTTTGGGAGGTGTCAAGGACCACTGAACTCTAAACATGCAGACCTGTGCTTTATTCATTGGGCTGATCCCAAAATCTTATTCTGCAACCTGTACCTATTTTGATCTTTCAACTGAAACCAAATCAAAATGAACACTGCTGAAAAAGAGATGCTCGGAATGCTGAGCTTATTCACAGTCTCCTACCTACCCTATACTGCTGAAAATCATGCTAAATCAAATAACACAAAAATGCCAATGATGCCAATCAAGTAGCTGCTGAGACCAGTGGACTGCTTCACTGCTTGTTAGGACGGTAAAAAAGGCAACTTGACCTTTTGTCCATAGATTCAAAACTACAAAGTGTAATGGCCACTGCTAAAAACATGATTAATCTTTACAACAAAGACCTCGACAATCCTGAAGAACAAAAGTGATGCCAGAGATAGATTGGGGCTATGTAGTGAAAAATTTCTCCATATAGGTGACTATAGGATCAAGGTAGAACTGACCTGTTCCTTGATTTTTAAATTTATCCAAGTTAGCGACATAATCTGGCACTGAATCTATGCTATTTGCATCCTCATGAAATGGCTGATATGACTGCAAATTTTTTGATAGGTTTAGCAGTAAGACTGTTGCTGAACTAGATTGTGAAGTTGATTGCCTGACCATGTCAAGATCATAACATCTTTTCAGCTCATGACTGGTGAATGAAGAATTATTTTGACCACATAGGTCATCCAACCGATCAACTATTGGGTCCTGAAAAGATTGACAAGATTGTTGCATTGATTCAAGTGAAATTTCATGACTTTCTATGTGTTTATCCTTCAACATTTGTTCAAGAGTCTCCTTTAAAATTTGAAATGAATTATAATCTAATGGTACAGAACTACATTCCACCGATTCAAATCTTGTTTTGAGCTCTAGACTTCCATCTGGACTTTGAAAATCAAGGGAAATTAGTGACAGTGATTTTGGGTCTAAAATAGATCCCATGTCATCAATGACATCCTTTACTGACTCATCAGAAAATTTTCTGTCTTCACTATTTACAACTTGCCTAGAGTCTCTTTTGAGAAATTGAAAAGATGAGAAACATAAGGGTAGAGTGTTTCCACTTACTCTGAGATTTTCTGCACTTTGATCATTGCTATCATACTTGCTATGCACAGATAGATTGTCTTGCTGGGATTGCAAATGATCTTCTTCCTCCCAACAATATGCTGCTAATTTCTCTGGAAAATCCATCTTGATATCATCCTCATCATACTGATCGTGCTTGGGTAAATCATCCATGAATGAAATGTCATCAAACATCCACATCAGATTAGCTGATGGCTCTTCAACAACCTGAGTTGGAACTTCATCTTTGACTACGTTGTGAATTGAATACATGAAATAATCCTTTGGTGGTTCAGAATATTGAGGCTGGGTTGCAAAGTGTTTGGGGACATTGATCCTTGTCTGTTCTGGCACTAATGGAACATAAGGTCTTCGAACAGTAAGTTCATATTTCCTTCTAATCTTCTGCATCATCTCTTTTACAGTATTTGCGAAGACATCTAGTTTCATTTCTGAAGATGTCATCCGTTCATTTTCTGTTCTATCTTTCTCTTCTGCCCTTAACTTTGACCTTTTGTTCAGCAAGTTAGCTTCCACATCAACTGCAATCTTTTGCATTTCTTCAAGGCTTGCGGTGTTCCTTTCTCTTAATTGGAATGTCATCTCAGGATCGAAGGCATCTGGGTAATGCAAATGAGATGATCCTGGGGGTGGCCTTATATCAGCAGGCATTGCATGATATACCTTATTGAACCTAGCTAAAAAATGAGGTACTGTCTCCCCTGGTTGTCTTTTCAAATGGTCATATTCTTCTAGGATGAGAAAGACATTTCTCATGATCACCCATCGATCTAGCAAAATATTTACAAACTGATGGAAATTGCTAATGCTTGCAGCTGGAAGATTCTCAAACCAATTATTGACTTTACCTTGCAAAGATAGGGCAAACATCCTAATGCAGACATCATCATCTTCTACCTCAAACAGATCAAGAAAATCCTCAAGATTCTGAATGTGCTTTTCAACAGTGATCTTCACATTTTCTCCATCAAACCTGGGCAGATTATTGATGTAATTGACAGGGAGGTCATGGAGAATAGGAGGCAAATCTAGAGGCTTGTATCGGTCTAGGATTTTCACAGGTATAGGAGGTAAAGCAAGGGGCTTTTAGCCAAATGGAATTTCAACAATGGCAGGAGATAAAGCACGAGGCTCATGTATCACTGGGATTTCTGCAAGTGTATGAGTATGTACATGATCTACAATTTGGGGCTTAGTCTCTTGAGTGATCCGGATTATTTTCGGCACGAAATGAGAGCGGAGATATAATAAAGAAATGCACAGAAATATTGCAGATATTCAATAATATAACAGAAATGTACCAGAGTTGCAACCATAAACACAGATATACAGTAATACACGATTTCTATTAATCAAAGAAATGTACAGAGACTGTAAAAATACAGAGTGAAAGACTCGCTAGAATGGTGGCAGCTTATCTCTGAGAAGAGATGTGACGGCTACTCGCATTCGCAAGAAGATGATTACAATGAGGCTCGAAAGGGCCTTTTACAATAGACGAGAATGCCAAAAGTCCTGGACATCCAAAAACCTAACCCTAGGAGATGAAGCGCCAAAAGTCGTGTGGGCCCCATTTGGGTAAGTGAGTACATCAACTTCCCGGGGTCGTAACTTTTGCATATGATCTCCGTTTTAGGCGTGTGATAGCTCGTTGGAAAGGTATTGCCGAGGAGATTCATTTTGGGGGCTCAATCATGCCTTTGGCTATCATTGAGAACCTCGATCTCGAAAAACTTTCATTTGGACTCTCAAAATGGCCCTGGAAGTTAAAACCTGCTAAAAATAGTAAATTGCCAAAATGGCCAGAAAACTGTTTTGAGCCATTTGGAAAAGGTGGGTGGCCACCGATATCCACCTGGATCATTGAGGCTCATTAATTAGCAGGTGGTCAATGCAATCTTCAACAATGTAATTTTGATCAAGCTTAGAATAATATAGAACATAATTACATATAAAACCAAAGATGTCTTAAATGCAATTTGGGCTCGAGTACTAGATCTTTCTAGGTTGCTTGGTCATGCTTCAGGTTCCTCCTCTAGTGGATTCTTTGATTTGGCACTATTTGGAGCTGATTGGAGTCACCAGGTGAAATATTTCAGCCTTTCTTGTGTTTGGTCACTGTCTACCATCAGTGATCAGATTTGGAACTTGAAGTGCACTATTGGAGAAAGTTCCCTGGTATGGTCGCCATTATGTTATCACTCTGGAATTTGCCCAAGGCTGTGGAGACAATCACATAGGTAACATCAAAACCACTTCGAGTCTTGGATCTAACCCTCCAAGACTCAGAGAGGGATCTCTCTGCCATATTTATATTTGTTTGAACACATATCTTAGGCTAGTTATGCAAAATAGGATTTGTTTGAGGTGTTTGGCTGAAGCACTGCTTTAGAATCCCATTGGGCTATGGGGTCTGTGACAAGTTTGAAATCAAACGTAGATCTATAAGGTATTTCCATAGGGAAATTTAATGCAAACGTTGGATCCTTTTAAAGTAAAGTGGTGTACAATAGAAGCAGAGGAGATGATCAATCACAATAACAAAGCATTTAAGAATTTCATCATTGTAATATCGGAAGAAAACATTAAGATTTTTAAAAGCTCGACACAGAATATCAAAGATAAATTCTACGCTAAACCTCCTTTTAAAAATAAAAGAAAGAAAAAATAATGATGACTGAGTAGAATCACATTCAACGAATAAAGAAGACTTCACCAATCGTCAACACGCAGGAATCCTATGAAAAAGTCCCTTTTATTGCTGATGAATTTGAAAAATATTACAGAGAACAACCTTTTTGGGTGCAAGAATCAACCACCCCTCACATTTGACTCATTAAAATATATAAAAAAGACTCTCCCCAGGCTTAGGAGGTTGAATTCAACCACCTCGGCCAAAAATAGCAAGAAATCTCCCAAAAATTGGAACTGAAAATTTGGCCGGATCTAATGAAAATAGGGGTACGCTCAGACATTTTTTTCTCCTTGGAAGTGACACCTGTGCACAATCTGGAGGAGGTTATTTTATATGATCATGTTCTGGACAAAAACCTCCTTTGGTTTCTCAAAATTCATCTCTATATCGCCAAAACAATTCCCGCAAAATCATGATTGAAACAGGAAAATCCGGAAACTGAAAAAATGAGGTTGAAATATGGCTTCGATTATCCCAAATGGTGGCCCTTGTGAAAAAACTAAGAGAGGTTTTTGTTTTTTCGGCCTGTCATGGAGAAAAACCTCTCTCAGTTTTTCAAAATTTGTTTTCTTTTGCTCGGAATCCTTCCTAGAAAAAGACTGGTTGAACTAGCAAAAATGACAGTTTTGAGAAATTGAGGGAGGGCGGTTTTGGAGAGGTAAGCGGTATATCAGAACCCCTTGAGGTGGTAAGTGGTATTGAGAGGGGCGGTCCGAGTTCACCAGGAGGTGACAAGTGTCTCTCCCAATACCACTTATCGTACCCCTTGGTATTGATGGGAGTGTGAGTGTTTAGACTTAGGATAGTTTTAATTTTTTAATTTTTTTTTATTTGTTTTGACTTTTAATTTTTGTATTGTATTTTTATTATATTTCGTATTTTGTTTGTTTTTGTATTATGTTTTATTTAATATATATATTAACTTATATGTTTATTATTTTAAGTCCCCGAGGTGTAGAACAGTCGGTGACAGAGTGTGTTGTTAAGCCACTCCGTGATGTTAAAGTCACCGGTTCGAAACCTGCGGGGACAAAAAATCCAACCATGTTAAGGGTTGGTGTGGCTCAGGCCGGGTGCGATCCCTGGGTGATTTTGACGGCTTAGATGCCCCTGAGTCGCGGTTTCTCAAGCCACAGGTTAATCGCGTAGCCAACAGGTTCCGCACCAATTAACAAACAAAAAATATGTTTATTATTTTATATGTTTTGTTTATTGTTTGTTAATTAATTTATATGTTTTATTAATTGTTTTTATATTGTTTCATTTTAATATATGTTTTTTATAATTGTTAGATGTTTTATTTTAACATTTGTTTTATTTAATTTATGTTTTGTGTTTTTTAATTTATATGTTTAATAGTTTAATTTCTTAGTTAATGTTTTAACTGAATAAACTAACCTAAGTATTAACTTTACACAAACTAACTTAGTTATTAATTTTTAATTAATTAATTAATAATAAATTTATTATTAACAAGTCTAATCTAACTACTAACCTAATGTTTTTATCTTAAGGTGGTTTATTGCAAATGTAGGGATGAAGATGGCGAAGGGGAGCAAAAGTGAAGGATGAGGGAATGAAGGGCACAATAAGGTGACAAAGGATCGGGTAGGGTGATGAAGGAATAAGCGAAACAGATGGAGTGGAAAACGAAATCAACCGAGTCCAGCAAGCTAGATGTCTTCATCACGAGGGTGATGCCAAATAGAAACTGAAGAATCGGGTTACTTATAATTATAGGACCCCAACACCCTCAAAGTGACTTTTACTTTTTTTATTAGTATTCTTTAATTAAATCACTTTATTAATTAATTTGTCTATTTTCCTCTAAAAAGTGATTTATTCGTCCATATAGCTTCTCCAACCATTGAAAGTCACTTATCATCATCTAATCCCGAAGTGCTCTTTCTGTCGATTCCAATGAGATATTACACTAGGAGGTTTCTCGAAATGCAACGAACTAAAGCCAAGTTATGTGGAATGGATCCCGATGATGAAATATGATGAACGATACAAGTTGGGCCCAATAAAACCCCTCAATAATACTTGAACTCGTTGTCACCCCCATCTAGCTACTTTGGTAGGAATAACACTCTGTAATATAATAATGTTAAAAAATGGCGACATTACAGTCCTCCCTGCTAGAATATTGCTTGTCCTCAAGCAATAACTGAATCAATCTGTATATGATACTTGGATCCCATATCCACCTGTGTGTCTTGTAATAAGCTCTCCTCAAGACACTACCCCTCCAAGTGATCACCATACCTGATACCCAAATGCTCCTGATGAGTAGAATGATCGGGTGCACCCGATCCTTGGTCAACTCCTCAAACAACCACTCTACTCGTATCTCGACCCTATCAAACTCCAGAATACCGAGCACTCCAATCCATGTATCTCATATCAAGATGTGAACTGCAATGCCCTGTGAAGTATAGTCCTGTAAGATATCAACACCATGAGTCTTCTGCAAATAACACACGACCTCCACCCAAAATGAGTCTGACCTCCAAGACCATACCAAGCCCAACATGACCTCCATCGATTGAACGTGCTGTTGCCATAGTGAGGTACTACCAGACCTCAACAAATCACCAACAAGTGATGTGCTTCCCCCAAAATTGAAGCTCAATGGAAAATCAAAGTGATTTTCCCCTGCAAAGATCCACTCACTTCCATCAGTCAATGAAATGACCAGCCCTGTACTTCTAGGGTCCCATGCTAATCCATGAAAGGGACCATCATGCTGACATTACACTACTTTGATCATGATTGTTTTCCCAACGTATACATACTAGATCCCCCACTCCTGGATCCTCATGCTAAAATACCTGTGATAATTGGGCATGTTATCAAGAAGATGAAACTGTAAAGGTATCCCCGTGGAACCAAAATCTACCCATCCATCGCCATACTCGATCACAAGTATCAACAGGGAGAACCTGTCTCACCACATAGAAAAAATCCCAGCAATCCCTCTCAAAATTATCCAAGAGTGAAGTATGTTGCTCTCTAGCACAACCTAGACCATTATAAGATGAAGCAAACTACTAACCAAATGGACTCCCAGATCCCATGGAAAATTTGAAAGTTCATCACTTCCAATCCCCACTAACTGCTGATGTGCCATACTGATAACTGTCGGAAGCCCTCCATCCTCATCCCAATGAGAATCTAAATCTGTATCAACCTCTGAGATATCCTCTATCCCATGGCCTAAGATACTCTCCATCACGCCCAAGGCCTCAACTATCTGTTTTTGATGATCCTCCCCCATCCTATTGTATGTAATAAAGTCACTCCTGTCAGGATTTATCTTCCTATCAACTGATCTCCATGTCCCCTGACACTGTCTATCTCCCCCTCTACTGTTGTCAATGATGAAAATATCAAGAAAGGCTAACAAAAATAACTACAATCGTATTTAGGCCTGGGAAGTATCGTATGTTTTGATCAATCCCAAGGACTTGACCAAAATCTCATCCACTGGTACCCATGGTGAATAATCGCATGTACTTATCACTAAACTCCACCATTGGATACAATAGTTGGTAACTCCACAACCTACTGGTCAATTACTCTCCCTCCATCATCACTCATATAGTTGTTACTACTGTGAAGGTGATCTCCCAGAACTATATACTCCTTAAGGGAGAGGAATCTCCATGCTCCACTAAGTATGTCTCCTCCCTGCAACCCAATGCATCCTCCTGAATCTTGATGTACACCTCTGCATGCTCCTGTGAACTATATCTCATCATCATATGCCCCTGTATACTCATGCAAGCCTATGTATCCTCCCGCATCATCATGTATCCAAAGTGTAGTATTGGATCAACCTCTATATGGATTCCATCCACCCCTGAAACACTAATGGAAGTGTCTTCATACCTGCCCCTAGCTTTGGAATCCCCAGGTGTATGTGTAAGACCAATTGTCTCAGAACCCCTCATGAATGGTGGTCTCTATGAAACAATGATATCCTCCAACATCTCCTGGTCACATCTCCCCATATCCATGAATGATCTTGGGTGTCCCTCATGCACCTCCATCAACTGGTACTCTTCTACCAACCCACCAACATCCTCTGGCCAAGTAGCCGAAGTAAACATATGGCTCTCTGTTGTGATAGATGTAGTGGATCCCCGACTAGTCTCATCAAGAAACTCCTCTAATATGGACCCTGCTTCCCGAAGGGTTTTCTGTGCACCTTCCAAGAATCCTCGTGTGCTTGCCAACTCATGAGTGATTCGTTCCACCTCAAACTCCTTCTCCCTCAGTACCCTGTGATACATCTTGCCAATCTTCAATAGGTAACCTCTATCCATCAACAACTGCTGGTAATTGACCCTCACCACAATCACTCTCTCCCTGAGTGTATGGAAGTCATCAATGGCAAGCCCCCCATATGATCTATCACATGCCATCGAGTCCCTCCAACAAAACCTTCCACCAATGCGTGTGTATCATCAATGCATCTATTGGCTGCCATGGTCCTGTCCTCACTAACTCTCAACTATCATGTCAAGTGTCGTGACTCCTGATCACAATCCGACTGAGCTACCACCTCATGCCTCTCACTGCTAGTATGAACAATGGAATCCCCAACAACACACTCCTCAAAAGACAAGGCATTGAATTTCCCACTGTCCAATGTGCTACCGAGTCCTCTTGTATACCATTGCACACCATCACCAACCGCTACCCCAATCTGAATCACACTGTATCTGTTGAAATAATGTAACTGCAAAGTGTATTCTAATTATTATTGTGGAATTATTCATTAGATCAATCCCCATTGCGGATTTATCATGTCGACTATTGTAAAGGACCAAATCCCCTTTTGCGGATTGGTCAAAATATAATTGTAATAGGCAGAATAAGAAGTCGGCCCTAGAATATATTAAAGAGGCCACAAAATATATTAAAGGTGGTTATAACCACCCAGATTGAGAAGTCAGCCCTGCCAATGAAGAGACACTTCCACACGTGCCAGAATTGTATAAATAAGGAGGCTAGCACCTCACTTAGACACACACTCACTTGTTCATTGAGAGAGAAGTTTCAGAGCTGGAGTTGGAGAAGAGAGAGAGAGAGAGAGAGAGAGAGAGAGAGAGAGAGAGAGAGAGAGAGGCACATTCTTGGGAGAGGACTTTCTGTATTTGTTTGAGTTATCTCTTGGCATTGTATTGGCTATCAATAATACGGAAGTTTTGCTGGGTTTTCTTCCCCTTTAGGGTTTCCCAGGATAAATGATGTGTCTCTTGTGATTGTGTATTTCTTAGTGATCCTATCTTATGCTATTGTTGTCTATTGAAATTTAAAGAACTCTAATAATAGCTTAAACCTTAACATGGTATCAGAGCTAAGCTGAAGAGAGCATTTTTCACAAGAGAAAGTGAAAAAACGTCATTGTTGCCATACATGCAAATTAGGGCTTTTTGTTGATGAAGTATTTCAGCCCTAAAACCATCTAGAAAAGTGCGCCCTTCCTCAAGGATCACTTTGGCATCCTCAACGCAACTTTTCAGTGGCTAGTTCTTCTGGAAAGTGAAACCCTAGTTTCACAAAGTAGCAGAAGTACCAGAAGTACCAGAGTACCAAAGGTACCAAAAAACTAGAAGCACCAGTCCAGAAATCTGCAGATCAAGTTTGGAGGGGTAAGAATTGGATTTTCTCAGATCCAAACAAACTAGGCTACTCGCCTCAGCCAAGCGCACCTCTTGGTAAGTTCAGAATTTGATTTTGAGCATTTTCATTTTTGTACATTTTCTTAGCTCTAGGTAAAAGATGTCTGCAAGCACTAAGCTTGTTGACAAGTTGGAAGGTGTGGAAAACTTTCGTGCCTAGAAGTATAGGATTGGTCTCATTCTTGAAGAGAATGACCTAGCAAGATTCGTCAAAGAAGAAGTGCTGGAACGTGACGATGCTGCAGAAAAAACAAAGCATCAAAAGGACACGATCAGGGCCAAAAGAATCATTGTAGATTCAATCAAAGATCACTTGATCCCTTATGTTTCATCAAAGAAGACTCCAAAATAAATGTTTGATGCCCTAAGTAGACTATATGAAGGAAAGAACAAAAACCGGAAGATGAATCTAAGAACTCTGCTCAAGAATACAAGGATGCATAAAGGAGAATCAATCCAAGAATATTTCTCCAAAATATCCCAATTCAAAGAACAACTAGAAGCAATCAGAGATGCTATAGATGAAGACAAACTTCTAATGATGACCCTTAATGGTCTCACAAGACCTTGGGATGCATTCATCCAAACGATCTGTGCCAGAACAGAGAAACTAAAATTTGACAGTCTATGGGAAGAATGCATTCAAGAAGAAACAAGAGTATCTAACCGAGAAGCGCTACTAGCAAGAGATGATGATCAAGCCCTAGCTTCTCACACCAAAGGAGGAAGGAAGAAGTCCTACTTCCAGAAAGAAACTCATAAATAGTCTCACCCCCAAAACAAATCTCAACCAAAGAGATTCTAAAAGAAAGGACAATGAAAGGAAAGAGATTACTCATCTATCCAATGCTACCATTGTGACAAGATGGGACATATTGCGAGATATTGTCCAACAAGACGAGAAGAACACAAAAGGAAAAATAAGAGGCACCATTCCCATGCAGTTGAAGATGAAGAGCCACCCGCAAAGATGTTAAGAGAAAAAATTAAAGACTATGTCTTAATCTCTCAGGATTGGTAACACCTGGAGAGGACACTTGGCTCATTGATAGGGATGCCTCCAAGCACATGAAAGGTCACAGAGATATTCTCTCTTGCATTTCATAAAATAAGTTTTCTCAGAAAGTGACACTTGGAGATGATTACCAATATCCCATCAAGGGAGTGGGAGAATCAAACTACAAGCTTAATTCAGGGAATTCAATGAAGATGAAGGACGTACTCTATGTACCAGGTTTTACAAAGAACCTACTCTCCATTTCAACTTTAGAAAAAAAAGGCTTCAAAATTTCCTTTATAGATGGAGAATTTCTTATGTGGGCTAAAGGAGAAACCATAATAGAAACAATCATCATTGGAAAAGAAGAAGGTGGCTTGTAAAAGCTAAAGGGCCACTCAGAAGCTGCCATGACCCATGCTATTGAGAATCCATGTGAACTTTGGCATAGAAGATTAGCCCACATCAACTACAAGGCGCTACAATACATATGCAAAGCTGTCACAGGTCTACCAGAACTCAAGGTTGACCATGAAGGCATGTGCAATGAATGTGCACAAGGGAAGAACATCAAGAACTCTTTTTCGAAGAGAGACAACAAAGCAGAAGGATTCCTAGAGCTCATTCATTCAGATGTGTGTGGCCCAATTCCATCATCCTCCATTAGTGGGTATGCATACTATGTATAATTTATTGATGATTATTCTTGTAAGACCTGGGTGTATATTTTGAAATCTAAAGATGAAGTGTTCAACAAATTCAAGGAATTCAAAGCCTTGATAGAGAATATTTCTGAAAGAAAGATCAAGATACTCAGGTCAGACAATGAGGAGAATAGACCTCAAAAGAGTTTGTGAAATTCTGCAAAGATGTTGGGATCAAGAGGAAGCTCACCACTCCCTATAATTATCAACAAAATGGTGTTGTTGAAAGAAAGAACATAATGAGAAAGGAAGTAGTGAAGACCATGATCCATGATCAAGATCTTCCTATGTGCTTATGGGCAGAAGCATCAATGACAGTCGCATATGTGCAAAACCGATTGTCCCATATTGCACTTGGGTTTAAGATCCCGGAAGAGATGTTCACTGGAAAGAAGCCAGAGGTAAGCCATATCAAAATATTTGGCTGCCCAATATTTATACATATTCCAAAAGAGAAAAGAAACAAGCTGGACCCTTCAGGAAAGAAGGGAATATTTGTGGGATACTGTGAGGTCTCCAAGGCCTTCAAGATTTATATACTAGGTCACCATCACATCGACGTCAACATGGATGTGACCTTTGATGAAGATGCAGCGCTCAAGAAATCAAGAAGATGCCAGCTTGAAGAAGTATATGAAGAGGAACCTGTAATCCCCAGAGTTGCAGAATCAGTGAGGGAGGTTCCTAGAGCTGCATAACCAGTGAGGGAAGTTGTAACTTCCTCTGATGAGGAAATTCTAGAAGATCATGACATAGTAGAATTTCAAGAACCTCTTCAGATGACGATCTCCCATAAAAGAAAGCCTGCTTGGGCAAGAGAGATTATTCAAGATGGAGAGAAATATGGTGTTCCCGAAGGAACCACGAGACAGGTGAAGAGACCTAAGCCATTCTCCAATTATATGGCTTTGATGTGTGATCTCCTAGAGAAAGAGCCTACTTGCTTTGAAGAAGCCATTCAGAAGAAAGAATGGGCAGATGCTATGACAGAAGAATACCAATCCATAATAAAGAACGATGTATGGGAAATAGTTCCCAGATCAAAGAGCAAGGATGTGGTATCTTCCAAATGGATCTTCAAAATAAAACATGCTGCTGATGGAAGTATTGAGAAGTATAAAGCAAGATTTGTCACTCGTGGCTTTTCTCAAAAGGAAGGCATTGACTATGAAGAGACATTCGCTCCTGTAGCCAGATAAACTTCTATCAGAACCATCATAGCACTTGTAGCTAAGATGAAGTGGAATTTACACCAGATGGACGTAAAGACAGCTTTCCTAAATGATGTCATCGAAGAAGAAGTGTATATAGAGAAACCTCAAGGATTTGAAGTTGAAGACATGAAGTCTTATGTCTGCAAGCTGAAGAAGACTCTTACAGATTGAAGCAATCTCCTAGAGGTTGGTATGGCAGGATAGACAGTTTCCTGACTAGCTTGGGCTTTACCAAGAGTAAAGCAGATTCTAACCTCTACTTCAAAGTTATGAATGATGAGCCAGTGATATTATTGCTGTATGTGGATGACTTATTCTTAACTGGAGAAGAAAAGCTCATCATCGAATGTAAGAAGAGGCTTGCCTCAGAATTTGAGATGAAAGACCTTGGCCTTATGCATTATTTCTTAGGTCCTGAGGTATGGCAGAGTCTAGAGAGGATCTTCCTTAACCAAGGGACGTATGCAGTCAAAATCTTGAAGAGATTCGACATGTCAGAGTGCAAGTCCATGACTACACCCATGGAAATGAAGCTAAAGCTATTGGTCGACACTTCGTTAGAATTGATTGATGCCACGCTATATAGACAGATCATTGGATCATTGATGTACTTGACGAACACCAGACCAGATATTTTTTTTGCCGTGAACACGTTGAGTCAGTTTCTGGTAGAACCCAAACATATTCACCTAGTTGCTGCAAAACATATTCACCTAGTTGCTGCAAAACATGTGATGAGGTACCTTAAGGGTACATTAGATTGTGGTCTCAGTTATGATGGAGATCATGATTTCACATTGAGTAGGTACACCGATTCAGATTGGGCTGGAAGTGTCTCTGACATGAAGAGCACTTTAGGATGTTGTTTTAGTATGGGATCAACCATGATCTCATGGCAGAGTAGGAAGCAATCCAACATTGCTCTCAGTACAGTGGAAGTAGAATACATTGCTACGTGTTCTGCCAGCTGTGAAGCTATATGGCTTCGTAAGTTATTGACTGGTCTATTTAACCTAGAGATGGAAGCAACCATGATCCTATGTGACAACCAGAGTTGCATAAAGATGACAAAGAATCATGTATTCCATGACAAGTTGAAGCACATAGAGATCTGATATCATTACATCTGTGACATGGTGTAGAGAGAAGCCATAAAGCTCTAGTACGTTAGCACGGATGAACATGTTGCCTATTTGTTGACCAAGCCTCTATCTCGTGTAAAGTTTGAGCACTTTTGAGATAATATTGGTATAGTTTGAAAGTACCTTCCTCGAAAGGGGGAGTAGTGTTGTGATGAGATACATCTAGTACTGTGCTTCCATTTTAACTGCTGTGACGTAAAGCTAGTCTAGTTGCTTTGTTGATATGTGCCTAGTACTGTGCCTCCAGCTTAACCACTGTGACGTAAACCCAATCTAGTTGTTATGTTGAGATATGCCTAGTACTGTGCTTCCAGCTTAACCGCTGTGACGTAAAGCAAGTCTAGTTGATGTGATGAGATATGTCTAGCACTGTGCTTCCAGCTTAATTGTTGTGACGTAAAGTCAGTCTAGTACCTTGCTTCCAGCTTTATAGTTGCGATGAAAAGCAAGACGAGTATTGTTCTTCCAGCTTTATAACTGTGATGAAAAGCAAGACGAGTATTGTGCTTCTAGCCTTATTGTTGTGACGAAAAGAAAGACAAGTATTGTGCTTCTAGCTTGATAACTGTGACGTAAAGCCAATCCAGTATTGTGCTTCCATCTTGATTGCTGTGACGAAAAGCAAGATGAGTATTGTGCTTCCAACTTGATAGCTGTGACGTAAATCCAGTCCAATATTGTGATGATGAGCCAACCTCATGCTGTGGTGATGTGAACAACCTCGTGTTGTGATGATGATGTATTAGTTTTATACTAATCCATATTGATGCAGACGATGATTTCATTCCTTTGAGAGTGACGATGCTGCCAATGAGAAAAACTTCCAATGATTTATAGATACGCCATTCAATGTTCCAAGATGATATTGATGATGTTGTCCTCTCACCCACCTGATGTTGTTGATGATGTTGCCCTCTCTCTCACCTGATCTTGTTGAAGAATACCCTTCTTGTTAACGGGGAGTGTTGAAATAATGTAACTGCAAAGTGTATTCTAATTATTATTGTGGAATTATTCATTAGATCAATCCCCATTGCGGATTAATCATGTCAGCTATTGTAAAGGACCAAATCCTCTTTTGCGGATTGGTCAAAATATAATTGTAATAGGCAGAATAAGAAGTCGGCCCGAGAATATATTAAAGAGGCCCCAGAATATATTAAAGGTGGTTATAACCACCCACATTGAGAAATCAGCCCTGCCAGTGAAGAGACACTTCCACACGTGCTAGAATTGTATAAACAAGGAGGCTAGCGCCTCACTTAGACACACACTCACTTGTTCATTGAGAGACAAGTTTCAGCGCTGCAGTTGGAGGAGAGAGAGAGAGAGAGAGAGAGAGAGAGAGAGAGAGAGAGAGGCACATTCTTGGGAGAGGAATTTTTGTATTTGTTTGAGTTATCTCTTGGCATTGTATTGGCTATCTATAATAAGGAAGTTTTGTTGGGTTTTCTTCCCCTCGAGGGTTTCCCAGGATAAATGATGTGTCTCTTGTGATTGTGTATTTCTTAGTGATCCTATCTTATGCTATTGTTGTCTATTGAAATGAAAATAACTCTAATAATAGCTTAAACCTTAACAATATATTGTATGAGCAGTTATATCCTCTTGTGCACTCACACTGCTAATGTGATCTACACTTGGATCCCATATAGATGTGTCCAGACATGAGATATGGTCATCCCGAACAATAAGGAGTGTATCCTCATCACTATAAAACCGGTCCTGGAAGTGAGTATCTCGACAAGTTGTCGGTCTCCACAACCTGATCTAATAATAGACTCCCCAAAAAAGGTGACTCGCTCTCCTCATACTGATAGGTATGCCTATAGTCAATTGGATCCAAGCCATGCCTCTCCTCTCGGGTCTGTAGATCCATATGTCCCTTGTGTTCAAATGCTACACAAGGCTCCTCAATCACCTCCGGAGTGCTACTGATATCCTCCTATGCCATGTCTATCATAAATGTCTGAGAAGGTAAGAATTGTGTCATGCACAACTCCATGGGAGGAAAAATATTCCCCATGCATGACCTCATACCAAGTGCTAACACATCTGAATCCTCACACGTGTCACCACTATCCTGCAAAAAACCCTCTATGATGTGTCATTCTTCACAAATTGATGGATGAAGTAGTTCTGAACTAATGTAGAATGGCAAGGGAGGAATATTTCACCTCCTTGGCCAAGCTTGGATCAAGAACAAGAGAATCTTTCACTGCCTTGTTGATCTCTATGATTTATTCAGTCAAAACCCTCAAAACCCCCAAGTATCATGGGCTTTATAGCAAAAAGCCAAACATCAAAATGATAATCAACCTAATGAGAGAATAAAGGCCCCTATCTCTCTTTTATCCCCCCTTGTTCACCTTTTCCCTCTAAGTGACTTTTACTTTATTTTTAATATTCTTTAATTAAATCATTTTATTAATTAATTTGCCTTTTTTCCTCGAAAAAGTGATTTATTCATCCCTATGACTTCTTCAGCCATTGAAAGTCACTTCTCATCATCTAATTCTGAAGTGCTCTTCCTCCCGATTCCGATGAGCTATTACACTAAGAGGTTTCTCCAAGTATTATGCCCAAAATTACCTTCTTAGTGAAATTAATTAAAATATGACCCATAATAACTCAAAATTATAGAAATCATCATAATGCAACAAAACCAAAGCCAAGCTGTGTGGAATGGATCTTGATGATGAAATATGATGAACGATGCAAGTTGGGCCCAATAAAACCCCTCAATAACTTCTGAACTCACTGTCACCTGCATTTGGCTACTTTGGTAGGCATAACACTCTGTAGTATAATAGTGTCCAAAAATGGGGACATTACAATCCATCCCCGATGACAATAAAGAGGACCAAGTCTTACCTTCCATTGAGAATTTGACACTAGATGGGCATAGAGAATTAGCACGTGACACATTTATGCAAAACAATACTAGAATGACCATAAGGGGTCAATGGGAACTTTGGCAACTAGAATCAATGGTTCAACTACCAACCAAGTCGAAATGGAACTCCAAGAAAAACAATAGGGAACTATTTTCTCATCTCCTTCAAAACTAAAGCTTTTGGAGACTAAAAGACTCTCAACATGGGTAGGTGATGAACCTTTCAATTACTTTCTAATTAACTTATTAAGCAAATGAAGAGTTGTACATTTAATTATTAATCCAGAGCTCGTATAGAACTTTTGAACTGTCGTGCACAATCTATGCAAGAAGAGCGATGTTTTGACTATGGTGTTGTAGCACTTTAATGTCACAATTCAAAGACTCATAATACTTAATTAAGTCACCAACCTATTCTAAGGTCTAAGTTGCTCTGGAGAAATTAAATCACACTTGTGAGAATTGAAATCACATTCGTGGGAGATTAAGATCGCACTTGCGAAATCAAAATCACTCTTGCAAGAATTGAAATCACACTTGCGGAAATTAAAATCATACTTGTAGAAATTAAAATCCCTCTTGCGGAAATTAAAATCACACTTGTAGGAATTAAAATCTCTCTTGCGGAAATTGAAATCACTCTTGTAGAAATTGAAATCACACTTGCAGGAATTAAAATCACTCTTGCAGAAATGAAGCTGATGGTCTATTGGTGACTTGCTCGAGTATAATGAAGATCTTGTGTTGTTGCAACAATTAAGTGTTGTTCACTCGATATTAATCCAATAACATCAATCCAAAATTGTAGAGACTAAACCTAAAGAGAATCAGACAAGAAACACACTAAGTGTAGCCACAAGTGGAGTTGTAGCAACAAAGCTACAACACAAAAATAAATATGATTGAATTACAACATTGCGAATTGCAACGACTTAATTCTGTTATATCAAAACTTTAAGAGACACGAGTTGTAGCAATGAAAAGCACAAATCAATTGTGACGTTGTAAAATGATAAACTTAGGAAACCAAGCCACTCATAAAACGTAACATTTTTCTGTATATTGGAAATGACAGTAGACTGAAAGTTAATTTGGAAATACGAGAATTATTTTGAAGAATATGTAGTTGTGGAAAATATTCTCCTATTGTATTTAATCATGCAAAAACCCTAAAATCATATTATTATATTGTATTGGTAAAGTCGACCCCATTGTGGCCTTTATTGTTAAATAAAGTCAAATTGTCAAGTCAGACCCTATTGTGGCTAATGTAAAGTATAATCAAGAGACACTTGTCAAGTTGGCCCTAATAGTTAAAGAGGGCATGTCACTTGTGTATAAATAGAGAGGCTATATGCCTCATTCACTCACTCATCTCACTCAAGCATAAGAGAGAGAAAGGTGGGCAAGTTTTGGAGAGAGGGGTGACACAACAAAAGGACCATTTGTTTTCTGTCTTAGTATTGTTCTCGGTTGAAGAATCTATTTAGAAGAAGTTTGTTGGGTTTTCTTCCTCGAGAGGGTTTCCCAGGATAATCTTTGTGTCTATCTTGTTTATGTGATTGTCTCTCTTTCAACGATCTTATATATGTATTTAATGTGTTAAATAATTGTAATAACAAAAGAATAATTGTAACTGCTAGTTGTATATGTAAAATATCAACATGGTATCAGAGCAGGCTTGAAAGAGAGCAACTCACAGCTCATAAATTCTTGTCTAACCTCAACGCACCCTCTCAAAGTTTTAGTTTTCAGTTTTGTAGCTGATGCATAATTAGGGTTTCTGCATAAACCCTAAGAGTGATGTTTTGCCCTTTGTTGGAGGATGTTGGTGAATCTAAGGACACCCAAGAACTTTCCTAAGCAAGGCGCATCACTTCCCTGGACCAGCATTTGAAAATCCAAAAACTGAAAAATTAGGGTTTCCTCATAAACCCTAGATCTGGACGTCTGGTTCCAGCTGTTGTAGTTCCTGTGAAAAAATTCATCTTGGTTCAACAAAACTCTCTCAGAAGGTCTAGATCCATATCTTGAAATATTATTTGTTGTTTACTTGTTCCGAGAAGGATGACTACTAGTTTCAAGCTTGATGGAAAGCTTGAAGGATCCAATCACTGCCAAGCATGTAAAGGCATTCCAGAAGAGAATGATATCGTAAGATCTAAATATTTAGAGGGAGAAAGTGATAATGAGCCATACCTTTTAATCTCATCCCTTTCAAGAACTGTCACTCATGGAAGTGACACTTGGCTCATTGATAGTGGTGCTTCTAAGAACATGATGGGATACCCATACTCTCTGTTTAATTTGATCAAGAAGGACTCACCTCATAAAGTGAAACTTGGAGATGATTATCAATATCCTATCAAAGGTGTTGGATAAGCTTCCTTCAAGTTGGATTCCAGGAAATTGATGAAGGTAAAAGATATTTTACTCGTACCTAGGTTAAGGAAGAATCTTCTCTCTACTTTAGCTGTAGAAGAGAAGGGTTTCATAATTTCATTTATCGATGGAGAAGTTCTAATGTGGAAAAAAGGGAAATCATTCAATGATGCAATTGTGATTGGTGTCCAAGAGGGAGGCTTATAAAATTGAAAGGACACTCATAAACAACCCTAGTTCACAATACTGTAAACCCATGTGAGTTATGGCACAAAAAAATTGCTCATCTACACTATAAAGCATTACCGATCATGAGCAAGATGGCGACATGACTACTTGAGATTCAGGTGGACCATGAAGGCATATGCAAGGGATGTGCATAAGGCAAGAGCATGAAGATCCCATTTCCAAGCAGTGAAAGCAATGCCAAAGGCGTATTGGACATTATACACTCAGACGTATGTAGACCTATGTCCACCTCTTCATCCAATGGGTATGTATACTATGTCTCCTTCATTGATGACTTTTCACGCAAAGCTTGGATTTAATTCTTAAAGATGAAAGGTGAAGTGTTTAGCAAATTTAAGGAATTCAAGACCTTCATAGAAAACCTCTCTGAAAAGAATATTAAGGTCTTGAGGTCAAACAATGGTGGAGAATTCACATAAGATGAATTCAAGGCATTCTGTGGGAAAGCTGGGATTAAGAGGGAGATATCTACTCCATACAACCCTCAACAAAATGGTGTGGCATAAAGAAAGAATTGAATCATAATGGAAGCAATGAAGGCCATGTTTCATGATCAGAACTTATCGAAACATCTATGGGCAGAAGCAGCAAGGACTGCAGTGTATGTGCAGAATAGAACACCCCATCGTATCCTTGGGAGTAAGACCCCAGAAGAAATGTTCACATGAAAGAAGCCAAAAGTCAACCACCTGAGAATATTTGGTTGTCGAGTAAATCTATTACAAATGACCACGTGTTATTGGAATGTAATAGGCCACAATTCACTATATTTATATAAAAAAAAACATTCTACTTTCCTTTTACAACATATCTACCTTGTATTCTCTTCGACCTTACCTTCCCTTGATTTGGGGGTATGCTAGTATATTAACATAATTGTAGGGGTTGAGAAGGATGAAAATGGATTTCAATATTATAAATTATATTAAATAACATGTTTTGAAAATATTATATTATAATAATCGTAGAGGTAGAGATAGAAAGGATCAAGCCAAATTTCAAGATTATAAACTATATTATATAGTCGTAAAGGTGGAAGGATAAGAATGGAATTATATATATAGAGGCGTTGTCTAAACATTCAACTTTTTGAACTTTTTCACCAGAATCTGTTAAAACAGACAGATCTTGGTGAAATCACCATTTTTTGTTGTTTAAAATGCATAAATGAATTCAGTAACTTGGAAAACTCAATCACACAAATATGGAGTTCCAACAATTTTTGATTGGATTTTAGTAAAGTTTGATCGGAAAATATGCATGTTAAAACTATATATATAGCCCAATGGGTTAACTAAAGTGGATGAGCGTCGTTGTTTTCACTTGATGTCCCCACCTGGTTAGGCACCTAACCGGGCCGAACAGTTACCTTGTTTACTATCCATGAAATGTAGGAAAGTACTTGAGGGTTTCTTGTGCTCTTTTCAAAGGAAAAAGAAAAAAAGAAAAAAAAAGAATATATATATAATTCTAAAAAATTATATTAATGATGATGATTAACATTCAATAAAATTGAATTAGTCTATAAAACCTTAAAAAAAAAAAAGAAATTACTTGAATTTTTGTAAAATTTTATTTCTACACTAAAAAATTATATTAATAATAATAATATGTATACATATTTAAAATTAATATTCCCGAAAGAGAAGATGGAGATTCAATGTGACAGGCATCCCAACACGTGGACGAGAAGTTGGATGATTCCTTCCAACGCTCGAGTATGAATCAACCTAGCCCCACGGACGAGCAACCTGACTCTCACCTGCCATGTCCAAGTCTTCATGCTAGAAAAGGAACTCAACCAGATGGTACCCAGTCGGACCAACCTTGGGATACTCATCATTATCACGCTCTTACAACTCAACACCGGACACACGCTTCGGAGGATTGCCAACTCCTGGTTGGGATGACAGACAAGAGGTGGTTTCAATGCGATGAGACATCCAACCATGTAAGAGAGCATCTAGAGTATACTTTCCCATGCTATGAAAGAACATTTCCATACGAGCGCGCAACTCGACTCTTATATGCCACGTCCAAGTCTCCATGACCACGATCACCGTTACGCCGGTGCTCCCTCGGGCCTGGCCACTTCAACATTCAATGATTATTAAAACCGATCTCCTTGCATCGTATCCACGGCCTACGACACCTTGTTGTGCATGCTACAGGAGAAGGAGACAAGCATCCAACAACAATCTAGCAATGAATATGTAGTACATTTGACTTGGGTTTGACAATCAAACGAAAAGCTGATGGCGCCTATAAGAGGTTATCGTTGCAGTTATAGGAGAGGAGGGAGCTCTTTCTCAGAGATTCTTTCAAGCCATAGAGCAAAGAAGTATCCCTCTACTCTAGTCCAACAAGATGACCACACAACCACAACAACTTTTCAAGAAGTAATTCCAACGATTTGACTAGTAAAGTCTACAAAGGTATACATACCCTACTCCCTTCTGGATTTGAACTTATGACTTCTTAAGAGGAAACATATGTTCTTAACCATTAAGCCCTCTGCTTTATTAGACCCACTTATAAAGGATATCTACATAAACATAAGGTAGATAAAAACTTACATCAAACTGTTTGGATATATAAACTCTTTCTTTGCTGATATGATTTCCCCAATAACTCAAAATTTTTGTATGAATCTTTTACAACTATAATAATTTTTTTTTACTATACATTTGAAAAAATATTAAAAATTAATATTATTTTAAAATATTAATCTTGTATTTGAATTTTTTAAAATAACAATAATTTTAATAAATTAAAAAGTTAAAAAATTATTATTATAACAAATATTTTAAAATTAAAATCTAATATAAATGATAACAAATTTACTAATAAAGAAGTGGATGGATATAAATTAATAATAAAATTGCAAGACATACAAACAAAAAACTAAACCAAATTTAAACATATTATCATAAAAAGTGAGGAATATGCAGGGGCATAGAGTAAAATTAAAACGATATTGGAATCCCACAAAACGAGTAATTAAGTGGACTTAACTTATACAAATTTATTATAAAATGGGAGGAACATATGGGAAACCCAATTTCGATCATATTATAATATAATAGTGGGGGAGAGTGATCACGGATCTTGAGGTGGGTGTATAGCCGGGCATTAACCCTCCCAAATTCAGTGGTTTGCACACGGTCCGCTTTAACGTTGCAAGATTATGCGTATTTGCTGCGGGCTTCTCAAAATCCTAACGCATCCTACTCCCTAGCAATTTGTGTCGACCATCCTTCCCTTTGTATTTCTCAATTGGAAATGGATACAACCTCAATGTCTTCCTCCGCCTTCGCCTCCATCGCTACTCACTCCAAAAATAATTAGTGGTATGATGTATTCATCAACCATTGCCATTGTAGTGGTGATGTAAGTGAAACTTTTTCCAGGTCTCTCTACCTTCGCCTTCTCGATAGTGGATTGAGGGCCTTTTTGGATCATCACGAGTTGCAACAGGGATACAATTTTCCTTGTCACACTATCAACACTGCCTTAGTCCATGTGGCTATCCTCTCTCCTTGATATGCTGAATCAAATTGGTGCTTAGATGAGCTCCAGCTGATGTTGGAGTCACAGGCTCCCATTATTCTTGTCTTTTACTGTGTCACGCCCGCTGAGGTTCGGTGGATGCAGGGAAAAAGGGGTAAATTATGCTCAAGCCAAACTGGAAAATAAGAAAAATCATGAAGAGAAGTTGCGATATGACTCCAACACTATTGAAATATTGAAATTTGGAGAAATGCGCTTTCTCTTGTCGCAGACATCAACGGTTTCGAGCTGCAGTTGTGCAATGGGTGATAATGATTTGTGTAAGTGGTGGATCGTATTGTAATCCGTTTGTCTAATTGTTTGATACATGTTATACATACAAGCATACCCATAGAGGTGAAGTGAGCAATGAACAATGTAGTGTAGGATAGTGTGGGAAGAAAGGAGAGGATGGTTGTATGTCTGTGATTGGCTATTGTAATTCTCCCTTGAATAATAAGAAAACTGATTATGATTGCCTTGTGGTTTTTCTCGTATTGGGTTTCCACGTAAATCATTGTGTCAATTTTGTGATTGCTATTGTGTTTGGTTTGTTCTTGGTTTTATTTTCTTTGTCATTAACATTTTGTTACGTTTATGCTTCCACTACTTGACAAGTGGTATAAGAGTGTAGAGTTGAAGGATCTGAGAGAGAAGGAGAAGAGAATCTAGTCGTTGGATATCCAAGCAGGTGAATTGAGCTGAGCTGAATGGATCTATGTGAACTAAGGTAGAGACGAACCTATTGGAATAGATCGATCCATGCGCTAGAAGAGGATGGAGTAGGGGCGATATTTTTGGTTTATCCCTCCTACACCCTTTGACATGAGTGATACCCATGGAACGATACCTGTGGTGTGATCACGTTGAAAATTCGTGGAAAGTCACTTGTACACGAGGTTTAAAAGCTTCAAAATCGGTTTGTTTGTTATGCATAGAGCACGAGGTATGAGGTTTAATTCACTACAAGAAAAAGACCCTCTAGCAGAGATTTTTGCAAACGCCCCTATAAAAATATCCCAAAAATCTGTTTATAGTGGATGATACTAGCGAAGGTGAGCGGGAAGAGGTTTTAGTGAATGTTTTTACACCGATGCTTTTATAAGTACCTGACACACCGGTGCGTTCTTTGCAACAGGCGCATTGGTGCCCTCAAAACTAGCGCACTGTAGCAGGGTTATTTCAAATAAAGAACGATATTATCCAATGCACAGTGGAAATATGGACACACTGGGAAATAATAACGCACCGTAATAGCGTTCTTTTAAAAATCTATGGTGTGCAATGTAACACTGGAAGCACCGGGGTGCTATTAGTAGAGGGCACCGTCATATGGTTAAATAAAAATCATTTATGCAACAATGTAGGATTGTGTCAAAAAATATATACCGGTGTACTCCATTGTATCATGTGCACCAGTGCGCACAAATGCTCCAATATGGAGCATCGTGTTAGGGTTAATTTCCAAATTTAGGCGGTGCGCTATGTAAATGCAAGCACGTTGGGGAGTCTATTGTTATACCACACCGTGTCATGCTTAAACAAAAATTTCCGCACTATTGTGGTTTTTCAAAAAATGTATTGCGGTGCACTATGGAGTAGTATATGCACCGATGCACACCCAAAAACACGCACACCGTGCTAGGGCTGTTTTTTTTTTAAATACAACCGGTAAAGTCATTAAACATGGATGGTCCGGTGCGGTTGTGCATTGGGCGCACCGGAACAAGGTTTTATTAAAATACGATAATTATCCATTATTATTATTATTAATACGATTATCCATTATTATTATTATTAATATGATTATCCATTATTATAATTATTAATACGATGATTATCCATTATTATTATTATTATTTATGTTACAATATATATCCATAAATTTGGAAAATACTCAAGTAGAGGTTGAAGAGGGGGAACGAGATCCCCTAGTCACAACCTCCATCTCAGGCTGTTGCAAAATATCATGAACAAATTCTTCCTTGGACACATGGTTATGATACAATCTCAACCTATGACCATTAACCACAAAAGAAATATGATCCTCATCAATTGTCTTAACTCTAACCAAGCCATTATCAAAGATGGTCATGACCTCATAGGGCCCCAACCAACGTGTAGTGAGATTTCCCTTGAAATTTTGGAATTTCAAGTTGAAGAGGAGGTCCCAGTCACTTGGATTGAAGTGCTTGTTTCTAATAAATTGTCATGTCACTTTGTTCGTTGTTCCTGGACAAGAATGGTATGTTGGATGACATCCCTTTGGATTTCATCCAACTCATTAAGTTGTGTCACTCTTTGTTTCTGAGCATCTGACAAGTCTATACCCAACTGTATGATTGTTCTAAAGGTTTTTACTTGGAACTCGATGGGAAGGATCTAAGAGGTATTCTAGAAACCATTCTCTTTAAGGCTTGAAATCTAAGGCCCTAATGTGATAAAACCTTAGATTTCAAACCCTATCTCTTAGATCTTGCTACTATCATCTCCAAACATATTATATTGTTGTTGTAAAATATTCCATAGCCCCAAGGCATGAATCATTTGAGCTCTCTTGTGGTGAAAGTGATCAACAAACTCTCATTTTTCATTCTCTCAAGATTTTTACTAACTTTGCGAACTCTAACCCGAGCTAACTTACTAATTTACTTGTTGTTGTTGCAAAAGTTTGCTACAACCATACTAACACTAATTTGCTACATACATTGCTCTAATAGTGGCATAACATACCCAGAAATTGCATGTAATGATTGGACAATGTTATATTGAATAAATGTTAAGTTTTCCTGGTAAATTGTTGCAATTCTAAAGTATATTTTTTCGATGGTTACAATTTATGTATTGTTGTTGTACCGCTATTAACTATTGTAATTCTACAAAAACCATAGCATATTTCACTATCTAGTGTCTTCAAGAGGTTTTACTTGCATACATGTACTTGGAAATATTCATATACATGCTATAAGTGTTCTTGTTCCGGGAAAGTACTCATACAAACTTCATACCTCTTTTCCCTTTGACCTAGACTTTGACTTAGGTGATCAAGAGAGGGGACAGTAGGATTGGTTATCAAACTTGCTACTTTGATCCCTTGAGGTCACCGGGGAATCCTCTGTTGAAATATTGTAAGTGCAAAGAGTATTCTATTTATTATTGAGTTATTATTCATTAGATCAATCCCCTTTTGTAGATTGATCATGTCGGGAATTGTAATTGACCAAATCCACTTTTGTGGATTGGTCAAACCCTAAATATAATATGCAAACAGAGAAGTCATCCCCCAGGCTAATTAAAGTGGTTTCTATCACTTGTCGGTTTGTATAAATAAAGGAAGCCAACGCCTCATTATCTCACTCACTCATTCGCTCATCCAATGCGCAAGTTTGGTAGCTGCAGTTGGGAGAAGAAGAAAGAGAGAGGCACATTGCTTAGTGTTGGATATTCTCTAGTGTTTTGGTTTAATGTCTTGGCATTGTATTGGCTATCTATATTAAGGAAGTTTTGTTGGGTTTTCTCCCCCATGAGGGTTTCCCAGGATAAATATTGTGTATCTTGTGATTGTGTTTCTCTCAGTGATCCTACCTATGTTATGGTTATCTAGTAAATTGAAAATAATCCTACTAATAGCTTAAATATTAACATGGTTTCAGAGCTAAGATGAAGAGAGTATCTTTCACTGGATAAAGAAAAATGTCACTGTTTTCGTACAAGAAAATTAGGGCCTTTTTCTGAAGAGGAATATCAACGTAAAAAACATCTAGAAAAGTGCGCTCTAGCCTAGGGAACTCTTAGGCACCTTGAGCGCACCTTTTCAGTGGTCAGATACTCAAGAAGGTAAAACACTAGTTTTGACTAGTACTAGAAGTACCAAACAACCAAGAAACCAAAACCAATACCAAAAGTACCAATCCATAATTCTGAAAACTAACTGCACCAGGCTACTCGCCTCAGCCAAGCGCACCTCCTGGTAAGTTCAAAATTAAATTCTCAACATTTTCAATTTTTGGTCATTTTCCTAGCTCCAGGTAAAGATATCTGCAAGCACTAAGCTTGTTGACAAGATAGAAGGTGTGGAAAACTTCTGTTCCTGGAAGTATAGGATTTCACTCATTCTTGAAGAGAATGAACTAGCAAGATTCATTAAAGAATATGTACCAGAACCTTACGATGTTGCAGCTAAAGAAAAACACCAAAAGGACACAGTTAGGGCCAAAAGAATCATTGTAGATTCTATTAAATGTCACTTTATTCCTCAAGTGGCTTCAAAGAAGACTCCAAAAGAAATGTTTGATTCCCTAACCATGATGTATGAAGGAAATAACATCAACCGAAAGATGAAATAAGAACTCAACTCAAAAGTACAAGGATGCAGAAAGGAGAAATGGTTCAAGATTAATTCTCTAGAATATCACAATTCATGACATCTAGAAGCAATTAGTGATACTCTAGATGAAGACAAACTCACAATGACAGCCCTTAATGGTCTCACAAGACCTTGGGATGCATTCATCCGAACTATTTGTGCTGGAAAGGAGAAACTACACTTTGACAGTCTTTGGGAAGAATGTGTTCAAGAAGAAGCAAGAGTAGCTAATCGAGAAGCAATACTATCAAGAGATGAAGATCAAGCCCTAGATGTTCATACTAAATGAGGAAGGAAGAGGTATTACTTCCAGAAAGAAACTCACCAACATAAGGAGTCTCACCCTCCAAACAAATTCATACATAAAGACTCTCACCCTTCAAGAAGATTCCAGAAGTTTCAGAAAGGTCAAAGAAGAGAAAAAGATTTTTCATCCTACCAGTGTTACCATTGTGACAAGATGGGACATATTGCTAAAATTTTTCCAGCTAGAAGACAAGAATACAAGAAGAGAAACAAGAGGCACCATGCCCATACAATTGAAGATGAAGAGCTACCCACAAAGATGATAAAATAACATATTGAAGACTATGTCTTAATCTCTGCCCTCTCAAGATCAGTGTCACCYAGTGAGGACACTTGGCTCATAGATAACGGTGCTTCCAAGCACATGACATGTCAAAGAGACATTCTCTCTTGCCTTACAGAAAAGAACTTTCCCCAGAAAGTTACACTTGGAGATGATTATCAATACCCTATCAAAGGAGTAGGAGAATCAAATTACAAACTTGATTCAGGAACCCCAATGAAGATGAAGCATGTACTATATGTACCAGTTTTGACAAAGAACTTACTTTCTATCTCATCTTTAGATAAGAAAGGCTTTAGAGTTTCKTTCATAGATGGAGAATTTATTATGTGGCCCAAAGGAAAAACCATGGAAGAAGCAATTGTTATTGGAAAAGAAGAAGGTGGCTTGTATAAGCTAAATGTCACTTAGAAGAAACCTTGACTTATTCCATTGAGAATCCATGTGATATTTGGCATATAATATTAGACCACATTAACTACAAGTCATTACCATATGTAAGCAAGGTAGTCACAGGTCTACCGGAATTCAAGGTTGACCATGAAGGCATGTGCAACGGATGTGCACAAGGAAAGAACATGAAGAACCCTTTCCCTAAGAGAGAAAGCAAAGCAGAAGGAGTCCTAGAGCTCATTCACTCAGATGTATGTGTCCCAATGCAATCAACCTCCATCAATGAGTATGTATACTATGTGTATTTTATTGATGACTATTCTCATAAAACATGGGTTTACTTTTTGAAATCAAAAGATGAAGTGTTCGGTAAATTCAAGGAATTCAAAGCCTTGATAGAGAATCTCTTTGAAAGAAAGATCAAGATACTCAGGTCAGATAATGGAGGAGAATACACCTCAAAAGAGTTTATTAAATTTTGTAAATATGTCGAGATCAAGAGGGATCTCACCACTCCCTACAATCCACAACAAAATGGTGTAGCAGAAAGAAAGAACATAACTATAATGGAAGTAGTGAAGACTATGATCCAAGATCAAGATCTTCCAATGCACTTATGGGTAGAAGCAGCAAGAACAACAATGCATGTATAGAACAGACTGTCCCATAGTGCACTTGGGTTCAAGACCCCTGAAGAGATGTTCTTTGGAAAGAAGCTAGAAGTAAGCCTTCTCAAAGTATTTGGCTGTCCCGTATTTGTACACGTTCCAAAAGAGAAGAGAACCAAGATGGACCCTTCAAGAAAGAAGATAATATTTGTTGGATATTGTGAGGTTTCTAAGGCCTTCATAATATATATACCAGGTTACCATCATATTGAGATCAATAGAGATGTAACCTTTGATGAAGATGCAACACTCAAGAAATCAAGAAGATGCCATCTTGAAGAAGTATATGAAGAAGAACTTGTGGCTCTCAGTGTTGCAGAACCAATGAAAGAAGTCATAACTTCCCCTGATGAGGAGATTCTAGAAGATCATTAAATAATAGAATCTCAAGAACCTCCCCAGATGATGATCTACCACAAGAGAAAGCCAACCCAGGCAAGGAAACTTATTCAACATGGAGAGAAGTATGGTTCCCCTGAAGGAACCATGAGACAAGTCAAGAAACCCAAGCCATTCTCCAGTTATATGGCTTTGATGTGTGATCTCTTAGAGAAGGAACCTACTTGCTTTGAAGAATCCATTTAGAAGAAAAAATGGGCAGATTCCATGACATAAGAATACCAATCCATTATAAAGAATGACATATGGTAAATAGTTCCAAAACTGAAGAGCAATGATGTGGTATCTTCCAATGGATTTACAAGATAAAACATGTTGTTAATGGAAGTATTGAGAAATATAAAACAAGGTTTGTTGCTCGTGGATTTTCTCAAAAGGAAGGCATTGACTATGAAGAGACATTTTCTCATGTAGCCAGATACACTTCAATCAGAACCATCATAGCCCTTGCAGCTAAGATGAAGTGGAAGTTACACCAGATGGATGTGAAAACAACTTTATTAAATGGTGTCATTGTAGAAGAAGTGTATATAGAAAAACCTCAAGGATTTGAAGTAGAAGTCAAAAAGACTCATGTATGCAGATTGAAGAAGGATCTGTAGGGATTGAAACAAGCTCCTAGAGCTTGGTATGGAAGAATTGACAGTTTCCTGATGAGCTTGAGCTTTACCAAGAGTAAAGTTGACTCTAAAATTTACTTCAAGGTTATGGATGATGATCCTATTATATTGTTGTTGTATGTGGACGACTTATTTCTAACTGGAGAAGAAAATCTCATCATTGATTGTAAGAAGAAGCTCACTGCAAAATTTGAGATGAAAGAACTTGGCCTAAAGCACTATTTATTAGGTCTTGAGGTCTGGCAGAGCCCAGAGAAGATCTTCCTTAACCAAGGGAAGTATGCAGTTGAAATACTGAAGATGTTTGATATGTTGGGGTGCAAATCCATGAATAGACCCATGGAAACAATGTTGAATCTCCTGGTTGACACTTCATCAGAATTGATTGATGCTATGTTGTATAGACAGATCATTGGATCATTGATGTATCTAACAAACACCAGGCCAAATATATGTTTTTTTGTGAAAACCTTGAGTCAATTTCTAGTAGAGCCCAGATGTGTTCACCTGGTTGCTAAAAACCATGTGATGAGGTACCTTAAGGGTACATTATATTTTGGTCTCAGTTATAATGGAGATCATGACTTTAGACTGAGTGGTTATACTGATTCATATTGGGATGGAAGTGTCTCTGACATAAAGATCACTTCAGGATGTTGTTTCAGTATGGGGTCAGCCATGATCTCATCGTAGATCAGGAAGCAATCAAGTATTTCTCTTAGCACAGAAAACACATAATACATTGTAGCATGTTCCGCTAGTTGTGAAGCCATATGGATTCGAAAGTTGTTGACAAGTCTATTCGATCTGGAGATGGAAGCAATCATGATTCCATGTGATAACCAATGTTGTATAAAGATGACAAAGAACCTTGTGTTCCATGACAAGTCAAAACACATAGAAATACAATATCATTACATCTGTGATATGGTGCAGAGAGGAGCCATAAAGCTCCAATATGTTAGCATGGATGAACAGGTTGCAGATGTGTTGACCGAGCCTCTATCTTGTGTAAAGTTTGAGCACTTTCGAGATAATCTTGGTGTAGTCTGAAAGGACCTCCCTCAAAAGGGGGAGTAGTGTTGATGCCAACCTTGTGTTGAATATTTCTAGCTTCATGTTGATGTTGTTGTGATGTCATCCTCGTGCTAAAGATTTCCATCTTCGTGTTGATGTTGTTGTGATTCCACCCTTGTGTTGAATATTTTCATCTTCATTTTGATGTTGTTGTGATTCCAGCCTTGTGTTGGAGATTTCCATCTTCGTGTTGATGTTTTTGTGATACCAGCCTCGTGCTGATGTTGTTGAGATGTCAGCTTCATTCTAAATATTTCCAGCTTCGTGTTGATGTTGTTGAGATGCCAACTTTGTGCTAAAGATTTCCATCCTAGTGTTGATGTTGATGATGCTCCAACCTTTGTGTTGTGATGTTGTCTCCGCCTTGTGTTGTTATTGATGATGATGATACCATTCTAGCTCCCTGCTGTGGATGATGATATTGATGATGAGAAAAACTTCTGATGATTTATAGATATGTCAGTCAATGTTCCAGATGTTGTTGATGTTGTTTCCCTCTCTCTCTCATGATGATGTTGTAGAATACCCTTCTTGTTAAGGGGGAGAGTTGAAATATTGTAACTACAAAGAGTATTCTGTTTATTATTGAGTTATTATTCATTAGATCAATCCCCTTTTGTGGATTGATCATGTCGGGAATTGTAATTGACCAAATCCCCTTTTGTGGATTGGTTAAACCCTAAATATAATATGCAAATTGAGAAGTCATCCCCCAGGCTAATTAAAGTGGTTTTAACCACTAAGAAGACAAGTCGGCCCTGACCAGTGAAGAGACACCTTTCCAACTCCTGCCAATTTGTATAAATAAAGGAATCCAATGCCTCATTATCTCACTTACTCATTCTCTCATCCAGTGCGCAAGTTTGGTAGCTGCAGTTGGGAGAAGAAGGAAGAGAGAGGCACATTGCTCAGTTTTGGATATTCTCTAGTTTTTTGGTTTATTGTCTTGGCATTGTATTGGTTATCTATATTAAGGAAGTTTTCTAGGGTTTTCTCCCCCATGAGGGTTTCCCAGGATAAATATTGTGTATCTTGTGATTGTTTTTCTCTCAATGATCCTACCTATGCTATGGTTATCTAGTAAATTCAAAAGAATCCTAGTAATAGATTAAATCTTAACATCCTACCCTGTGGTGAACCTCCTCCATCACTAAAACGAGGGGATCTATTACTAAGGTGACAATGGTAGGATATCCTATAGTTACACAATATTTGGTAATATTGTGTTGGGATTTACTCAACTACAAATCCTGTGATAAAATTTTTGCGTCGTTGTCGAGGAAGATTGAGTCATTATCCTCAACGACATATCTTTTGGTAAGCTTCTCTTGAAGCCCTTATTTTACAAGATTACCTAACGACTCCACTGAGGGTAGTTCCCTCACCTTCCTTTGATGATCCAAGGGGGATCATCTGACAAATCCACTAATTTATTCCAGTGCCATATTACTCTCAACTTCATGTACTCTCAAGTGATGGAACCATGACATCTAGGGATGACCAAGAAAGATATCCTTCTATTGATTTTGAGAACATTCTTGGATACCCACATGAGTTTTTTGTTTGGGGAAACCATCTAATGTTCGAGGGTTATGTCTTTATTCATATCATAGAGTTCCTTGAGTACCTATGGGAAATGGAATTACAACTTGAGGACATATGAATAAAATTGTTTATGCGTTGCTTTCCCTCAGAAGTACAAAATTGGCTCAAGGATTGTTGCAAACGAAAGGGAACATATTCACTCGTAGATCTCATTAGCATATTTATTGAGTACTTACACCCAAATCATCATACATATGAATAAGTGATTTGATATCTCACATAATTCCTTGAGTACACATGGTTCACCCTTGAGATTGTAGAACATCGCAGGAAGGTGCACCATGCTCAAAACGAAGAACCCAAGGAAGAGACTTGGGAAGAGACTCCTCATGAAGACGAAGTGATGGTGTTTTCTCCTCCATTTGATGAAATCATCCAAGCTTCCATTCATAATGAACAAGAAGAAGATAATGTGGTGAATTATTTATGTTTCCAAATTCTTGGTGATGCTTTATTTCATGATGAAGAAGTGTTAAAGGAACCCTTGGATGCACTAGACCCTTCATGTTATGATAAAGGTGATGATCTAATTAGTAATATTGGTGAGTTTATATATGTTGGGAGATGTAAATGGGATGTGATTGGTCATGATGGAGATCTCATTTACGAAATTGAAGGTCATTTTCAATTGTTTCCTTTACAACAACCACATGTGATTGTTGTTGACTTTGATGTTTGGCTATAGGAAGATGGCACGATTTCAGATTTGTTCAAACCACCTAGGGATGAATTTTTGCAGCATTCTCATGATGATTTCCAGTTATTCCCTAGGGGGTTTGATACATATTATTTTGATCACTTGTATTTATTCTATGAAGAGGATTTTCAACAACTTGTTTTCTCTAACCTTGATGAAGATGAGGTCACGATTTGCATGGAGTGGGATTCATGTGATGAGACTTTCCAACCTCCTTATTTTCTTTTATTTCGCTATGTCACTAAGGATGCATCTAGGAAACATGTTCCTTGTCCCAAGTTTCCCCTAAGTAATTTTTTTTCTTAGAATTCAAGGGTAGGTTGGATGCTTTAAGAAGAAATTTGACGTCCCATTCTTTCAACCTCCCCTCGAGCAATTATCAGTCATATTCTAGATTCTTGTTCATCCCTTATCAGGCATTGGGGAGTGATGAGGTCCAAGGCAATCAACCTTTAGGGTCACTGAGTCAGTCTCAAAAGTATTCATCTTATCACAACCCTATTCAAAGGTGGACTGAGGATTATTGTAGGAATAAGACTTGGGATAATCTTGTCCCTCTTTCCCACCTCCACGGGTTATGTTTTATGATTGGATATGATACAATGATTACCTTAACTCATGATATTTTTTTTCTTGACTTATATTTATACTGGTTTGTAATGAAGCATAGAGGTAGATACTTTGATACATTGTTAGGATGGTTTCATTGGTTACATGCTTATATCTAGCATTTCATTAACATAGATTAGAGTAGGTAGGTTAGGGTAGGAAATTTCATCCTACATTGCATTGTATATATGTTGCATCATGTATATCATGGTAGTATAGTTTCATCTTGCTTCGATTTGCATGCATGCTTATGATTTACATATTCTTTTTTTTTGTTGCATCATTGCATAATTTTATGTAACATTCTTATGTTTTGCATACTTATATTGATATGTTAAAATAAAAATGTCAAAAAGTTTTTCTTTTCAAACTTTTCTCTACATTTTTATAATTAGTATTTTTTTTCTCATATGAATAAAGGGTGAGTGCACCACCCTTCGATAACCCAACGTGTTTTGTTTCAATGTGTGTAGGCACAATTCATACCAGGAGATGTTGAGGTTCTCATGCACCCTATGGTGATCACACATCCCCATGTAGGAGATAGATGTTACCCCCTCATTTTAGGGGTAACTAAGAATATCATGTCTCGAGGTCCACATGTAGCATACATGGAGTGTCAAGAGTCATATTGAGAAATAGAGCCCGCAATTTCCCCCCTATTCATGTTGATCACCACTCATCACCAACAACATAGCAACATACACTACATCGGCTTGGTCCCAGAGGACAACAGGTCTTGCTTCATGAGGTAACAATTCCGGTGTCATGGTAAGTGTCACTTTAATAATTGAAGCATTTGAGCATGTTGCATAAGAATCCTTTCTTGATTATCGAACATTTGCTTGGAAATTATACCTTTTTACTAATTTCATCTTGGTGGTTTTCATTGTGTCCTAGCAAGTTGGTCACCCTCATGACAAGGTTTTCTATTGGGTAGTTCCTTGAAGGATAACCGTACTATTCTCATCCATACTTACCACCTTCCATCCTTCTTCCCCTTAGTTTCCTCATCCTTTGGGTTTTCGGGTTCATTGACCCAAAAAGGGATTGTACCTCATTTCATGGGCAGAAGGGGCTAAAGGCCTATTATCCCCACTTTTCAGGGATAAATAGGAGATCATGTCTCGAGGCCCACAGGTCCTAGACATGGAGTACCAAGAGAAGGATTGACCTGAGCATGGCCCTAGAGGTCCCACCTTTTCTTCTTCCATTGTCTTTATCTTGTCAGCAACAACAACATCCATCACCATCGGTTTGGTCTTGTATCAAAAGAGGTTCTTTCTTCATGAGGTAATTAGTCCAGGTATCATGGTATGCGTCACATTTGATCATTAAAACCTTTAAATGTATGCATCTAATTCCTTTTATTTCTAACGACTACTTGGATCTTACATTTGCCCACTTGACCATGTTTGGGGGGATTGACGGGGTGCCAAAGCAAGCCTATATTTGTAGGTTTTGGATTTCCACGGGGGGATTTTTGAAAAGCAATCGTCCGCTCCCATCATAGAACCACTTCTTCATCTTACTTCCCGCTCACTTATCCCTTTCCCCTTGTCCGAGCATTGGGTTGACCTATTTTCAGGACTACACCTTACCTCGTGGGAAGAAGGGGCTAAAGGCCCAAAAGGTAAAAGCAAGCTGGTAAAAGATAAAATCCTAAGAATAAAACCTCAAGATGCTTCGCCCAGGGATCCCTGAGAAAGCGATAAAAGGCTTCTCAGCAATAAATAAGAGGGACCTGGAAAAATAGTAAAACAATACCTAGTTAGAGGATAGGGGGTCTCATCACAAGCTAACCTATTAGGTCCATGGGTACTTAGCAGTATGACATTGCCACCAGATGGTTACCACGCTAGGGAAATTACTCTTGGTTGCATGGCCAAGGGAAAGGGGGTATAATAACGACCCAACCTTCTCATCTCTATGAAAGTACTTGTGGGTAACATTGTCAGCTCTGGTCACCATGCCAAGGCAGTGTCCCCTGATTATCTCTTGAACAAAAAAGAAAAAATGAATAAAAGAATAAAAAGAATTAAGGCAAGGATGGGCTTGGAAAGAATGCATTCATGACAGGTACGACTCGTCTTCTACAAAGGCACCCACAAGTAACACTTTTTCATCCTTGGCCTTCACTGCACCCACATGCTTGGACATC
>ML786257.1:50076-90600 GCA_009831015.1 Picea engelmannii | reverse complement strand
TTTTTCTTTTAGGGTTTGATGAAAGGGCCTTGCTGTAGCAACACTCTCCCTCATTAAGCCTTCTTGTCTTGATTTTGTGCTTCATTTGAGCTAGCCGTTTTGCCAAGTTGACCTAAGGAAGGAGGAGAGAGCACGAGGCCTTGGTGTAGCAACACCAAAGTGAGCCTCTCTACCCTAGGGTTTTGATTTTGAGGCCTTACCTTAGTAACACCTCAAAACTTCTCCCTCTTGTCCTTAGTCTTTGTTTCCTTCAACTGTTGCATCCTTCATTATTGACTCCATTAAACCCTAAGGCATTGATCCTAAGACCCCAAGCGTTGAAGTAGAAATTGATCTAAATACTCTCAAACACTTTGAATTTAAAACCCTAACTACACTAACCCTAGCCTAGACTAACCTACTAACCCTAGTTGTTGACGTCATCATTGGTTATTTCATCTTTAATGCAACAACGTTTTGTCTTGAGAGCAATTGAATGATGGTTTAGGCATTGATTGAATAAGGTGTTGATTGGTTACATTGAATGCTGCATTGTTCCAATATTTATTGGTGAAGTGTTATAACTTTCATTGATATTGATAAACATTGACTTCATCAACATTTATTGCTAATTTATTATATGTATTTATCAGATAGTCTTATGAAGTGCTAACCCATTCAAATAGCTTGCACATATCAGTTTGATGTTGCTTTTTTCCAGGCAGGTACACTTATTTGGGGGTTTTACTTCATTATTGGCCTTTGGCTGGACTATCTGTTTGGGTGGTGACTTGTGAAGGGGAAAAACCTTATCTTGGTCTTATTAGCCTTTTGCCTCTTCAAAACCCTAGGTCACCGGGGACGTCTCCCCTGAGCCCAAACTCCCTAAAGAGAAAGAACCATCCCATTGTGGTGACATTGGGTGGGATTGGTTCCTGTTATGCCAGTTTGGCCTTCTATCTTATAGCCTTTTATCCTAGCTACAAACTATGCGATAACAAGGCCCATATATGTTTTAGCTGGAAAAAGATAAAATCCAAAATTATCCTTCTAGATGATTGGCCCTAGGTCCTAGGAATAATAAAATGCTTTTCCAAAAAAATGGACCTGCAAAAGAAATCATATAATTAATAAAATGCCCCACTTGTTGAGAAAATGCATTTTGCGGTGCCCCTTACTTTCCATTGGATATGACACTATGTGTTTTTCTAGCTTCAAGTGGCATTGCGATACTCTTTACTTTTCATTACACATAGTACTCAATGTTTTGGACCTTAATCAATTAATAACAATAAAAGGTCTTGGAAAAATGTTGCATTTTGGATGAAGGGAAACACACCCTCTACAAAGGCACCCATAAATGAGACAATATGAACCCTTGTATGTCAAGAACCCCATGCCTAGAAGTCCCTCCCCAAATCCACCTCACACTCACTACACGACTTAGATAGGTTCTCCTCGGAAAACACCCTTGACTTGGGGATTGGCTAACCCAATATGACACTTTGACACCCCTCACATAACTAAATTAGGCCAATTTAATAAGGTATTTGAGCATTTGTTAGTTTGAACAGGGGGGTTTGATGCACATGATTAGGTGGTTCTCTTATTAGATGTGGATTATTTGGAATGATTCATATGACTTATCGACCCTTGGAGGGCATCCTTTTCTGTCTTTGCAGGACCTTTCCGACATGATGGATGCTAGACCCCATGTCTGGGGCACCATTTGATGATGAGATTTGCACCTTGATGATGGAGGATGTTTCCTTTGGAGGAATTTTGGCATGTCTAGAGGATGAGATTACATCCTTATCCACTTGAATGTTGGCCTTTGGAGGTATAGACATCACCTTCCTAGCCCATGATGTGACATAGGGGATGGGGTTTTGATGGATTTCTTGATGGATTGATGGAGGAGACACTAGCATGGACCTTGGCACATGGGAGAGAGACATATGGCATTTGGAGGCCCAACGTTCCATATTTTCAGCCTTGACGTCACTCATGAGCCTAACGTGACCCTACGAGGGCATGGTGCCACCCTTTTTAGGGTGTGTTGACGCTTGAATATGTCATGACCGAAACAACAAACTCATGAGGATATGAATCCCCCTGCAATTTTAGAGAGGTGGTACTCCTCTTTGGCTTATGAGTTTCTTTGAATATTTAATATCAAAAATAATATGGGATACTGTCAAATGACTAAATCCAACTCTTTATGGTCCAATAAAATTCAATATATATATGTGTGTGTGTGTGTGTGTGTGTGGAGAATTCCTAAGAAGTGGACCAGGAACCGCAAACACCACACAATATAGAAAATGATTCCTGAGAAGTGGACCAGGAACCGCAAACACCACACAATATAGAAAATGATAAAATCCTCACATCCATCACAGTTTAATGAAAATTCTGATTACATTCAAATAAAAGAAATGGTCCAATGGCACACGAGAACTTTGAAAGAGTAATACTTATTAATCTCAAAACAATATTTTGATAGATCGAATTCAAATATCTTATACTCAAAACTCAAAGTTATAAAATACAATCAAAATTGATCCCAACATATTTCTCTAGAATTTCTCAAAAAATGATAATGTTTGATGCAATACCTGAAATTTAAAGGTGTTTGTCCATTAATGGTCTGGGATTGGGGCTCCCGTAGACCATGAAAATATTTACAAGAAATATGATGAAGAGAAGAACATGGAGTGGAGCACGAGAAACAAGATCTGGAAAGAAGACAAGGAAGTTATCAAAATTTGGTTATACTTTTCCAATGAAAGAATAAATATAATTGTATGAAATCTGATAAGGAAGAAGGTATGTAATTAATATGGACTTACTGTGATGGAATATCTCTCTTTAATTTCCTTGTTTATGCGCCCTTTATATATATTCTTTTTGCGGTTAAGTGGCCGGTTGTAACTGCGTCTGTTGGAAATTCAGAAATCTTGGTTATAGACTTGTTTAACCATTCTTGAATATATTCTCTTAAGGGGGAAACAATCGTTTTTTGCTTTAGTTTGATATTTAACAATTCACTTTCAATTTCTCTATGGTCAATAGAGAAATTTTTCAATACAGTTTCAATGTCCTCATTTTTATTTGTGTATTCAACAAGCCAATTATCAATGTCATCATAAGTATACTCAATCATACTATCAATTTTTTCGGCCGATGATTTCTTCAAACTTTCGACTTTCTCTTCAAATTGCTCTCTTCTCATGATCATTGAATTTGATATTAAGCTTGGATCTGAAACTTCAATAGTGGTGCCCGCAATATCCAAACCAATGATATTTGAGTATGCGTCAGTCTTTTTCCGTGATAGTTCTTTTAATTGATTTAACAACCCCTTTAATGTATTAATCCTTTCAATCCAACATGTTTTTAATTGTTTCATACGGTTTTGGGAGGGAAAATCTTCCATTTTTCTCCCATGATCCATCATTGCCAAGATTTTTTCTACAAACATAGCAACTCCATTTGTGAAGAATCCATCATCATTTTTCAGATATGCATTTAAGTATTCTTTAGTGTTTTGAATTCTGAGCTCGAGAGAAGATTTTGTTTTTGATAAGTCCCATAAATCTAAAATAAGCGACATTCTTTTCTTTATATTCTCTTCAACAAAGTGTTGAGTAGCAATGATTAAGCTTGAAATTCCTTTTACTCTCAGATTTGACTCTAGAGTTCTTTTGAGAGTTTCGTCAGGTTGTATCATGGCGACTGGGGTAGCCAATATAGGTGGGGGCATGAGAGTTGCTTCCAATTCTCTGACTCTCTCCTTAAGCCTGAGATTTTACTCTTCCATATTAAATATTGAAACATCCAATGCATCCCCTATGACCTTATGACTTAAAGATAATTTTGACAACAACATATTTTAAGTATCAATGGTGGACTGTTACTTTCCCTTTTTATTCTTTGGGGTTATTTCAGAGGTCAATTTCTTTGAAGACCTATCTAATAAAACATTCTATACAGAAAATGTCTCTTCATCAGAGAAGACTTCATCTTGAACAACCAATGCAACGAATTGTACATTTTCTTGGGCACGTTATTCTTCATAAGGAAACTGGATATTTTCAATATCAACATCTAAATCCATATCATCAAGTAAATTATCGTTTTCAGGTGGATTTTGTTCTTCTCCCTCTTGTTGAGAATTAATCCTTTTCCTTTTCACCTTTAATTTATGGGGGTTTTCTAAACTTCCTTGAGGAGGATTTCTTTCTCCATCATCACCTGAATTGTTACTTGAGGATTTTATTTGTTGGGCCATTGCAGAATGATAATTTATATTAGGTAAAATAATTTTGTGAGAAACATCGGGTGATTGATCGTTTCTTTCACTTGAGGGTTTCCCTCTTTGCTTATGACCTTAAATACTGCTCACAATTATGTCTATGTCACCATAATTTTTATCAACACCTTGAACAGTTGGGTCATGACTATTTCCCTCTTCTTCTCCAAATATGAGTGTATTGATCAATGTGGGGCTGAGCCCAACTGATACCATGTGATTACAAAAAATATGGTTACGTTCAAAACCTTTGATTTCTTCTGCAAAATTCAAATTAAACTGGTCAAAGTAAGAGGAATATTGTAATGTCCCCCACCTCTTAAGGAGGTGATGAGGAGACTCAATATCCCGGGCACCCCCACTAGGTCATAGTCTCACACTGAGGGGGGAGGTCAACTAGATTAAAGTTATATTTTTAAGTTGACTTGAGAAAGGGAAAGGATAAAAAGGAGGGGAAGATAAATCAATGGAAGAATAGAAGTTAACCCTGGGAGTTAACTTAACTCAATAGAGGATTAGAAGGAAAAGTATAAGTAAGAGGCAAGGGCGCACCTATTAGGCATTCTAGATTTGGCATGTTGCTTGTTATTGCTCTTGAGCATTCAGTTTGGGGGTTTTTCTGTACAAAACCTTGTGAACAACTCAGTGGTGAAATATCCACTCACCTTGTTCCACAACTTGGTCTCAGGGATGAAAGATTCCTCCACACCATTCTATTCTCAACATATCTCTTCCTAGTGCTTTTTAAGATAATAGGGCCGTACTGTTTTGAGGAGTTTCAGCAAGGGGGAATCACTTTGAAGAGAAGGGTTCGATCTAGCCAATCAGGAGGAGCGTTGGGCATTTCATCAGTTGGGTTTTACTTGTAGGTGCTCCACCATCATTTTGAATGCTTTTCCAGAGAGTTATCACCATCACATATTTAGATTCAGACTGGGACGATTTGGAGGCAAGGAGGACGTCCCACCATTTTGTATTTCTCAGATCTAGAGAGATTCGCTTGAGATCTGGGTCTGAAACTTCACCCACAGGGTTCTCTTAACCCGATCTACATTCCGGGAGAGTTTCAGGGCATTTGGAGGATTTTCTCATCAGGGCCGAATCACCAAGGGTTTCATCCATCCAGGAGGGCGCAACTTCAACAGAAGATTCAAAGTTTGGAGGGGTTTGCCTTGGAAGTTGAGCTTGAGACTTCAGGAGGGTGATCCTATCATCCCGATCTATCATCTGGCTGAGTTTGGACTTGTTTGGAGCCTTTCTTCAGTTGGGCTGATTTATTGAGGGTTTCAGCCTTCTAGTGGAGCATGGCACTTTCCAGCTGAGGGACATTGGCATTCATTTTTGCATGTATTGGTCTTCATATCTTATTCAGCCTTTGGGAGGCTTATTGTATCAGCGGGAGAATTTTGTAGCAGCTCATACTTGTCTTGCATTGGAGCCATCTGAAGATTATTCCAGATCTGCTCATTCTATTGTTTCTTATTCATGATTCTATAATAAAGGCCAGATTTATGCTTATGCTTTATATCTTGAATGTGTTATGATCTTCATGTGTTGGATGAATCTGTTATAATTGCATTTAATAACTCAATAACACTTTCACATCAACAAATCAATGGTAGTTAGTGATTCCAAGCAAAAAATTTGGCTTGGGATCATTACACATATTCATCAATTTTGGAAATTCCTCTCAAGAGAATTTCACCAACTTTCCAAGGAAGAGGAATACACTGTTTTTTCATTTTTTCATAAAAAAAAATGAAACCAAAACTTATACTGTCTCACCACCTATATGATAAATAACTTGTATGGCACATAATAAGGGAGAAATATAGGCTTTTCATGACAACAAAAAATCCTAATGATGTTGTAATTATCCATTTTCTCCAGAATTTCCTTTTTATTCAAAAAGGTGGATGCTTCCAATCAAATCTTGAAAGTATCTTCTCCAAAAATTTATTTCTTAAATTCAAAGACAAAATCATTGCAAAATTCATAAAAATAATAGATAACCTTTTGTCTCTAGAGAGCTTGATACCACTTAGTCACAGGGTCAATTTTTGAGTTTACCCTTTTTCCAACACTCAAACCTTAAAAATATGACAGTGTGTGATAACAAATATAAGATAAGATGTCATATAGAACTTTTTCTCACTTCTAAAATTCATTAACTGTGCGGAAATTTCATTTGATATGATTTTCTCCCAATCAAAGATGACATTCTCATGAATTGTAAAATATATAGGGCCAACCAGGGAATAGTTGTTGTAGAACACTGACCAGTAAATCTAGTAAATAACCAAGCAATTTATTGATAAGGGTCCTTTAAAGAACTAACCTGGATTATGGATAAGTCTTTCGGCATTGCAGTAGGATCTTGTAAATATTCTTACAGGAGATACATTCCATTATTTTTCCCTCTAAGAAAATTTCTAGCTTCTTCTCCTTTGTATGTTAAATTCGGCTCTGGTAGTTTTAACATTTTTTTGAAGACTGAAGGCGCCAATGAAATAGGGGAGTCGCTTTATAGTGGAATTGTTTTTGTGTTCTGGACAAATTTATCAATACACTAGGTGACAATATCTTTGCACTCGAAAAACTCAGGGACACAACCAACGAGAGCTAATCATGATGTCCAAACCTTGTTATTATCTTTGTCTAGTAACGTTGAACAATACCAATATGACCTCGAACAATGGTAATTGTAATCTTCTCTGGCGAATAAATTTAATCTATCCCCACATAAATTCTTTTTTCTTTTGGCCATCTTCAATAGGTTGATAGACTTCTTTGTACTACCGCTTAGAACAATGAAATAATATTTACGTTAGATCCTTAATGAGAGCATTAACCTAAAGTAAATGTGATTTTTCCTCAATAGAAACATCATTAATAATGACTTTTTAATAATTCAATTTAGTGGTTGAGTTCATATAATTAGAATTTAATATGACTCTAGAATAGTGAAAGAGAAAGGACATGTCACGACATGAATTCAGAGTGGAAGAAATCAAATGAGAATGTGAGTTCACGAGTCCGTCATGTTGATTTTTCAATGAGATATGGCTCATGCATTTTCTTTATTTTTTTTGTTTAACTATTACTTGAACCATAACTGTTGCAACAAATCAAGATCACAAGAACAATAACCATGCATAAGCTCACAAGAAGTATCCTGGGAAATCATTTTCAACAAGGGAAGAAAACCCAACCAATCCTTTGCTATATTCCTCAAGAGAAAGACCTCCCACACCATCACCAAATCTAGCACACAAGAGGGTGTTGCAATTCTCATAATTTCATACCACAACTTCTGAAATCATGAGATGACATAATGTTAAGTGTGTTTCCTCAATGGGGATTCACCTTTATTTATATAAGACTTGTCACATCAAATGATGTTTCTATTGACACAATAGGGCTGACCTCAATAACTCAAAATGTAATTAATAATTACCATATTAATTATCTTTTATACCAATTATGTCTTACATTAAGGTGGGGCCGACCTGTACCCTTTACATTATAATTAGGGTTACAGGCAAGTATGACTCTTGAAAAATATAGCAAGGGATCTCATACACCCACTAGTTCTCAACCATTAGGGGCACATCCATAGGGATGTCCATATCTTTATCTCAGTACGTCTCACAGGAGAACCACACTTACTAGTGCTCAACCACTAGGATCACATTCACCTGTGCTTGCCCACAAGCACATCCACTCAACAGATTTTCTTCCCCACTGCATTACACAAGAGAGTCATCTGGATTTCATCATCTCAACTCTCTACGCATAGGAGGCTAATACATCGTATTCATATTTGTCTCATGACGATGCACCCAACTCTATGAGAATTCACATGTTCACCTTGTGCTCAGCCACAGGCACGCCCAACTCAACAGATCTCCTTTCTCACTGTGTTACACAGGAGAATCATATGGATTTATTCTCAACTCTCTGTAAGGATGAGGCCATCACTACGTTCCAATTCTGTCTTAGATAGGAACCACACGCCCATCTCAGGGGCTCTCTCTCAGGTCGACTCAATCAGTCTGTGTCGTGGAGAATGTCTCAGGAAGTTGTAATCATCAACACTCCCTCTCAACTAGGGGGGCATTCTCCATCAGGCCAAGTCTCACACGAAAGTACTTCGAACTTTGTCTTGGATGTAGTCATCAACACTCCCTCTCAACTAGAGAGATATTCTTCACCAAGTTAGTTTGGTGAAGATGTTTGCAAACTGCTCATGTGTAGAAAGGTACTGCACGTGTACTTCTTTCCTTTGCATCATGTCTCTGAAAATAATATTTTATCTCAATGTGTTTCGATCTATCATGAAACACATTTTTATCAAAGATCTTCACACAACTCTGGTTATAATCATAGGATCCATCTCATGATTAAGTAAATCTGTCAAAGGCTTATGAATCCACACTGCTTCGCATACTCAATGATATATAATCTTCTTCTATGGTACTCAAGGCCACAGAGTTTTGTTTCCTTCTGCACTAGGAAATCATGGCAAACAACAATCGGATGTTCTCTTCCAGTCTACTATACTTTTTGTCCATTTTTCATATCCTTGCAAACTCAAGTCTTCACTAGAGGCATATCTCAGGCCATATCTAATTGTGCCTCATAGATATCTCAATACATGTTTTTTTGTTTTCCAGTGAGTCTTTCTTGGTTGACTCATGGAATGAATAAGTACATTCACTACATGTCATGAATCAAGTCTGGTGTTAACCAAATACATTAGTGATCCAATCGGCTATGGATCAATCTCGTATGAATCATCATCATTCATTTTATTCAAATCCATCACTATGGATTTGCATTCTATCACACTGAACTTCTTTAATATTCCCACTGTATATTTTCCTTGACTCAGGAAAAGTCTCATTGGTCCTTTATCATACTTATTGTCCCAAGAAGTAGTGCATCATACCCGGATCCTTCATCTCGAAATAAGAAGTTAAGGATTTCTTGTATTCAACAAGACGACTTCCTGAATAATTCATCAAAACTCTCGTCACCAACAATGTAATAGTATAGGTTCGGATCAACAATACTCTCGCTAACACCCCAAACTCATCAAGAATCCATCTATCTGATGTAGTTTCCAAATCATGTATGGTAGTATAGATGGGAGTGCATCGGACTACTGGAACAATATGTATCATCATAGTTCACTCCCTCTGCTTGTGAGTATCCTCTGACTACAAGTCTCATTTTTTATTTCTCGACACTTCCATCAGCTGCATGTATTTCTGCCTCTTGCAGAGTTTTGCAAGCCTATACATGCCTTTTATGGCCTATTGCAAAGTATCTAGTAATATCAACTGGATCAACTGTATCAATGTCTATCTCCCTCTAGACTGCTGAAGAGGAAGAAGATAATGCCTCTCTTTCTCAATTCGTTTGACTCCTTTTGAGTCAAGTGACTCCCTCTAAAGTCTGAAGGATACACATCTTCCTTTGTTGTTAACCTTCCTAGAACAAGAAAACAAACAAAAGGAAACAAGACAAGAATATCTCCTAGTGGAGATTCATGAGTACATATCTAGAATAAAAACATTTTAAGGATTGTAATGTAGCAACCTTAGAAATGTATGTTATAGGCATGATAATTAAAACAATCAATTCTAGAGTCTTCTCTTCCAGTGTGTTGTTCTTCAGAATGCATTGAGACTTCTCTAAGTCCATGATTTCACCAAGGGTTCCTTCCTCCTGCAAGTACCCTTATGAAAATAATGAAAATAATACATATATACAAGTGCATACATGAGAGTGTACAACAATGGAGGTTCTACCTATTTTGTCAAAGTCATGATGGTCAACAAAGTTCCTTGCTTATATGTCTTGTAGCCACCTATACCACACAAGTTTCCGACGAAGTCTGCATCAACCTTTACTGTTGCATGTAATTAGAGAGTATTTACACATTAGTAATTATGCCCATTTGTTGGTGGTCTAACTTTCTATGATTATTTTAGCTTATCAAGGTCATGTCCATTGTTGACATTAAAAAAAAATTCAGACACCTTGTTGTAGCCATCCTTGTAGATCCTGCTACTACTTAACACTGTTACAACTTGACTTCAAATCTATATTTTAAGGTTTTCAATCTGGATTTGTAGATGACTCAAGTATAACTGATAAGATTTCTTTGTTGCCTTTAAACTATAAAAGGTCGATCAATATTGGTTGTAATTATGATCATTATGCTTGTCAATAGGCCGGCCATTTTTTTCCTTGACTTATAAGTACCAACCAGTATAAGTTTTGAGCTTTATTTCCATGCTTCATAAGCCAAACAAGACTATCTTATTTAAGGTGTTTAAACGATGAACCTATATCCTCAACTCCTTCAATTAAATGTATGTCATAGATGTTTCTGGAATGCTTGAACATCATCACAGTTTCTTATTCCAAAATTTATTGTAGTGATGTGTCACATAAATGTTGTCTTCATCTGTAGCACTGTTTCAGAGCTGTTTTAATATCTTATCATCATTATAGAATATAGATATAGAATGATTAATATGGCAAGGTGAATGGCCTTACTCCTGTCCAAAAAGATCGTCCTCAATATAGGCCTTAAACTCGGCTTTCCTTCCTCGGAAAACCACCATCGATACTGCTTCAAAACTGATATAATTTTCATCTTTTGATAGCCTCAGAAATATCACTTAGAATTTGTCATCTTCATAATTTGTCTTAATCTTGTTCTCAATCCTTTGGTCATCTTCAAAATTTGTCTTAGGGTTTGATCCTTTAATTTTACCACATAAATTTTTAGGGAGAGTCCGACCCCTTCCTTCTAGACTTACTGTGTTAGTGTGACAGTCTTAGAGTGTTAGAATATTAGGGTGGATTTGCTATTAGAGTATTTTTACAACATATTTTAGATAGGCCCCAGAACATGCTGAGTTCTTTCCTCCTTCCAGCTTTAAGGGGGTTTGGCCCTTCTCCTAGGCTCCTGCCTCTTTTCTTATAAAACTTGCTTCTCTTTGGAAGAAGTGCTCCATACACGACCCTTCTCCTAGGTTTTATCCCTTTCCTTCAACACAAAAACTTTAGAAGGGATCCAACCCTTTTCTTCTAGGCCGCGACAACCTTAGAGTCCCACGGTCAACCTTTTTCTTGCCACAAAAAACTATTCTTTTCCCATGAATTCCTTCCTCTATTTGTTGTGGGGTCCACCCTCATTTCTTTGCAATGGAAGAAAGGGTTTGGTAGTATTTTAAGTGACCACGGTCTTCTTTCATCCTTGAGAAAGTGGTATTCTTCAAGACCTGGTCTGATACCATGTTGATTTTTTAATGAGCTATGGGTCATGCATTCTCTTTAAATTTTTGTTTAACTATTACTTGAACCATAACTACTGCAACAAACCAAGATCACAAGAAGAATAACCATGCACAAGAACACAAGAAGTATCCTAGGAAACCCTTCTCAACAAGGGAAGAAAACCCAACCAATACTTTTCTATATTCCTCAAGAGAAAGACCTCCCACACCATCACCAAATCTAGCACACAAGAGGGTGCTACAATTCTCATAATTTCAGATCACAACTTCTGAAATCATGAGATGACATAATGTTAAGTGTGTTTCCTCAATGGGGATTCACCTTTATTTATATAAGACTTGTCACATCAAATGATGTGTCTATTGGAACAATAGGGCAAACCTCAATAACTCAAAATATAATTAATAATTACCATATTAATTATCTCTTACATTAAGGTGGGGCCGACCTGTACCATTTACATTACAATTAGGATTACAGGAAGGTCTGACTCTTGAACAATATAGCAAGGGATCTCATACACTCACTAGTGCTCATCCACTAGGGGCACATCCATAGGGATGTCCATATCTCTATCTCACTGTGTCTCATAAGAGAACCACACTCACTAGTGCTTAGCCACTAGGATCACGTTTACCTGTGCTCGTCCACATGCACTTCCACTCAACAGATCTTCTTCCCCATTGCATTACACAGGAGATTCATCTAGAGTTCATCATCTAAACTCTCTTCTTAGAGGAGGTTAATACATCGTCTTCATCTTTGTCTCATGACGATGCACCCAGATCTATGGGAATTCACACGTTCACCTTATGCTCAGCCACATGCACGTCTAACTCAACGAATCTCCTTTCTCACTGTGTTACATAGGAGAATAATCTGGAGTTCTTCTCAACTCTCTGTAAGGAGGAGGCCATCACTATGTTCCAGTTCCGTCTAAGATGGGAACTACACACCCATCTCAGGGGCTCTCTCTTAGGTCAATTGAATCAGTTTGTATCCTGGAGAATGTCTCACGTAGATGTAATCATCAACACACTGTAATAAGAAAAATGGCTAAGTACTGATATTTGTCATATGGACTTGTGAAGACGAAAGATATAAAAGAAAATAAATTGTGTGTGCACGAGTGAAAAATAAACTAAGTGTTGGCAACAAGGTTCAAAGAAGAAAGAAAATAAATTGTGAGTCTTCCAACCCACAAATATAACAAAATCACCAAAGTATGGTGAAAAGAGGAGACATGACAATGAAAATTATGAGAGGGAAACATACTTAGAGTAAAAATAAGTGCATAATAATGAAAAAGAAGGAAAGGACTTATGAAGTTCAACAATTGGCTCCAACTGTGGGATGATAACCCTCTGCGGGTTATCAAGAATCCAGAATCTCAAGACCAGATGTCTTATTAGTTGGATGATGGACTCTAGGAGGTGAGAATATACAAAACAAAGAAAATAAACTATGTACAAGCGAGAAGAAAAAATCAAGAAAATAAACTCTTTAAAAGTTTCCCATTGATAGGAAATATTAAAACTTTTCATTTCATATCCTTGAGCATGTATGAGTTGAAACTTAAAATCTTTTCGATGAGATAGGGCCCAATCTAGAGTGCTTCAAACTTTGTATGCATTGAGGTTTTTTATTTTTCTTTGTTCCAGAGTAACACTAGTTCACCTTTTTGAAAATGCTTTATTGTCGCACTTTGATAAAAATAATTCTTGACATTTTGTTGCCTCTAACATATTTTCTTTAATTCTTTGGCTCTCTCTTCTTCTAGCTTTAAAAATTGATTTAGTCTCTTTTGTAGAGGAGGAGTATGTTATGTGTCTTCAATATTTATTGCATAAGTCAGAGCATTCAATTCAATAATAAGTGGCATCTTCGCTTATTTTCCATAGGCCAACGCATAAGGGGATATTCCAATGCTATCCTTTGGTGTCATATTTATTTCCCACAAAGCACCTATCAATTTCAAATGCTAGTTCTTTTGATTTTGATAAATCGTCTTCTTTAAAATTTGAATCAATGTTTTGTTTGTTGATTCAACAAGTCCATTTCCTTGAGGATAGTAATTTGATGATTGCCCCATTACAATACCATATTCCCCACAAAAGTTGGTAAACTTTGATCCAATGAAGATTTAATCATTATCAGTGGTGAACTTTTATGGTACCCCGAACCTTGATAAAATATTATCTTTAAGAAACTTTATCAATTCTTCATAATCAACCCTTTTTAATGCCACTGCTTCCTGCCATTTTGTAAAATAATCTGTGGTGGTAAGAATGTATATATGTCCTTCACTTGATTTTGGGTTTATTGGCCTAATGAAATCTACTCCCCATTTTTCAATCAATTCTTCGACCAGTATAGGTTTCAAAGGCATTACATACCTCTTCATATTTCCTGAGAATTTTTTATAGGAAAGGCATTTCCTCACAATTGCATATGAATCCTTAAAAAATGATGGCCAATAATACCCGTTTATTATTATTTTATGGGAAATAGTGGTTGGTGCAAAATGTCCACATATTTCTTCATGAAATTCCTTTATCAGTTCTTGAGCCTTCATTTCATCTACACACCTCAATAGCATACCTTCATAATTTCTTCTGAACAATTAATACATATCGATTGGATTTCATTTTCATAGCTCTTTTTTCTTTGAGAGTCATACTGATTAGGAACTCTCCAAATCTTAGATAAAAAATAATGTCTTTGTACCATTTAGAATTCAACATAGGTTTTCCTACTTAAATTGAGACCACCCCATTCAATGCATCATTATCTACAATGAGCTTGCACAATCCATGTCCTTTAACTGCCTTTAAAGGTTTGATCTTGATATCGTATTCTTGAATCTTGGCCAACCAATTTTCCCACTTTCCCTCTCTCAATTTTTGATTTAGGAGCATATTTATTGGAGAAGATGGAACATATGCTATAACATGGGAGTTCAAAATATAAGTCCAAAAATGTGCTATTGCCTTAACAAGAGAGAGTGCCTGCTTCTCTAATTCTGAATATTTTAGCTCATAATCATGAAGGGTTTTACTCATGAATCTTATTGGTAATTCTTCCTCTTAAGAATTTTTTTGTGTAAAGAATGAAGCCATGACCCCTTTCTGTAGAAAAATAATATAAAATAAAATATCTTTTAAAATCTAGACTGATAATCACATATTCTGTTGTGATTTCTCGTTTAATATTGTTAAACACATTATGAGTATCTGAAGTCCATTCAAATCTTTGATATGTTTTCAGTAACAAATTGATTGGCTTGACAATGCTTGCATAATCATGGATGAATCTTGTCACAAAGTTCATCTTTCCAAAAAATGATTGCACCCCTTTCTTTGAAGCTGGAGGATTCAATTCATTAATGACTCTTATTCTTTCAGGATCAATGTATATTCCTTCTTTACTGACTATATGTCCCAACATCTTTCCTTCATATACAATAAATAAACATTTCTTTAGATTAAGAGAGATCCCATATAATCTACATTTAAAAAAAACATGCCTCAAATGATGGATGTGTTCTTCCCTTGTCTTGCAATGGAAGGTAAGATCGTATTGATAATCAACCATAAATCTCCCTATCAAATCTTTGAATGCATGATACATGGCCCTTTGAAAATTAGCTCCAAAGTTCTTTAAACCAAAGGGCACACAAGCATAAGAATATGTCTCCCAAGGTGTTATAAAGGCAGTCTTGGGCCTGTCTTCCTCTACTACCAATACTTGATTGTAGCATGAAAAACCATCTAACATGGTCATACAAGCTGATCCAGTAACTTGTTGAAGAAAGAATTCCATGTTAGGCAAAGGATAGTTGTCTTTGATTATTTATTTATTCAAATATCTGAAATCAACCCACATTCAAATTTCTCTAGTCATTTTCCTCACCACTACTAGATTTGAGAGCCAATCTGAATGTCTAATGGGATATATAATTCCAACATTTTTTAATTTCTCCAACTCCACTTTTACCAATGGCTTCAATTTTGGATTCATCATTCTAATTTTCTGCTTAAAAGGTTTTTCCCCTTCTCTCGGTGGTATGATATGCTGAAATATATATTTTTCATATGCCTTAATATCATCATAACTCCATGCAAATACATTATAATATTCTTTGAATAAGGAAGTATATTGGTCAACCTCCTCTGATGCGAAATCAATCCCAAGATTCACATATTTTGGGGAATCCTCAGTTCCAATATTTATTTTCTTTGTTTCTTGTACCTTTTGAACTGATACTTATTCTTTAAGATTCTTTGCTTGATCATCTCTCATAAAAAGATATTCTGATTTTACAGAGTCTCTTGGAACATGGGAAACACTATTATCATTCTCCTTGTAATAATTTTCATTGGCTAAGAAATCATTCAATTCTTCATCATTTTCAAATACCTAAAGGTATTCTTGATTGTCAGGCACCGAAGGTCTAAAAATTCTTTTGACTTGAAATGAATTTTTGCTTTGAATATCCTCTGGATTAGATAATGAAGCAACAAGTGCCAATGAATTCTCCTTTTGATTTTTCCCTCTAGGGACAAAAGATATATTAAATGAACATAAAGCCTCCATCAATTTATTCACTCTTTTGACATACATCTTGAGTTTTTCTTTCTTGATCTTATATCTTTGAATGACTTGATTTATAACTAATTTAGAGTCACCGGTTATAATCAAGTGTTCAATGTTATTTCAAATGCTAGAATCATCCCTTGAATTAGTGCTTCATACTTTGTTTCATTGTTGGTATATGGAAATTCCAATATGATAGCATGTGGATATATGACTTTATCGGGAATTTTAAGTACAATTCCAACCCCGTTCCCTGAGCTTGAACATACACCATCAAATGACATTCTCCAGTATCCAGTAAAAGTTTTATCTTCTTGTTTCAAACTTTCTGATTTCTCCAAATCAAGTATAGCATAATTTCCAATACCCACGTCTATATAATATTGCATTATTTCATTCTCTTTCTTTTTAAACAAAAATGGTTTTCTAGGATCACGAGGAACTTTCAACATTGTCCCATCTTTGTTCGGCAATATCATGCAACTACTATCATTCATTATGTAACCACCGATCATTGAATACCAATCTCTTCCAATGAATACTCCATATGTTGGGAAAAGATTGACCATTATGATAGTGAAAACGATGATGATATGGGGAGCAACAGTAATCCAAGCATAAAAATCTTGGATCTCTCCATAGGTTGGTACCTTTCTGGAATCGATTGCATAAATAATTTCTCTTGTTTCATAATATTTGGTACAACTCATACTGAGTTCTTCCATTACTGCCATGGACATGATATTATTCGTTGCTCTAGAATCTATCAAACAATCGTGAAGCACAACATCATGATTTTCAATCGAGATATAAAAAAGGGTGGAACTTTGCCTCTTAACTTGTCTGTTGATATGGTATGATCTGCCTTGGATTTTTAATAACAACTTCCATTCTTCCGCCTAGATCACCTAAATGTTTGAGAATATTTTCTCTCTATTGCAGAATTTTTACCACTTTCATGAAGGGTAGAGTGGTTCTCAATTTACTAAGATCATCGAACACATTATACATCATCTAAGGACTACTTATAGTTCTTTGCTGCTCACTTGATTTATTCTTCTCTTTTTCTTTTTCTTTTTCATTTTCTATGTTTTCCTTTGGTTTTGATTTATTTGATTGTGCCTGTGTTTGGACAACATTGTCTTGTGAGATATTATTTTCTTCATTTTCTTCGAATATGTACATAGATGAATTGCATCCATCCATCTGTACATATTCAAGAATTTCTTCTTGAATATAGTCAGTCTCTTTGTTAATAACTTGTTCATCATAATTTTCTTCAAGTATTACTGCATTAGGATTAGGTTCCCTTGGGATTCTCTGTCTTTGTTGATCATTGGTATTCTAGATTATTGTCCTCTGTTCTTGAGCAAGATTTTTTCTTTGTTCTAGAACTGACATCCTTGAATCAGACATGCAATTTTCATTTCTTCTTAATCTAGTTATTTCATTCTACATTTGCCTAATAGTTATGTTCATGTGTGCAATCTCCGTCTTCTGATTTGTCTCTTTTGCTGAAATAGGATCAATTTTTACATTTGGTATGGTCCCTTTGAAAAAACCTCCTCAAACTCCTTGAATTTCGATATGGCGTGTTTTTTTTATCCTAATTCTTCTTTGATCTTGATGCGCCTTGATCAGAAACGGCCAAATTATCTATTTTGTCTTTGTACTTTTCCAAGAATAATATCAGGGTCAACTCCTGTTTCAAACATGATTTCTTCCATCTCTGTGGCTTTGCCTGTTGCTTCATTTAGGGTTTCAATTTGAGAGGATCTAATAACAAACTTTATATCGGCAGGCATGCCATTCTTATAACAACTGAGTACTACCAAAGCATTTGGCCTTTTTTATTCTAGTATTTTGTTCAATTTTTTTATTGAATCTTAAATTAAAATCTCGAATTATTTCATTTTTTTCTCAAACAAATTTGAGTAAAGTCTGCAAGAAGAGTATGGTGAGGAATATGGAGGAGAAAACATATTCAAAAACATCATTTCAAGATCATCAAATGACCCAATTGATCATGTAGGAAATGATGTATACCATTCATAAGCTTGATCGACCAATGTTTGGAGAAATACTCTTACTATCACATCATCATCTTCGATAAGATGGAAATCATGAACATCCAAGAATAAATATACATGTATTTTTTGATCATTTGCTCCATCCCTTGAGAATGTCTTCAATGTCCTCCTTGGAAGAATAGGGAGCTCATGTTTTTCTCCTTGGAGGTTTAGAGGATAATCTCTTACCCTTCTCCTAGGGATTCTATATCTTCCTTCGTGTCTTTCTGAGGATTTTTCGTTCTTCTTATTGAACAAGAGTCTTCCAAAATCTCTCGAATTATTCTCGACTTTGGGTTGTTGTCAACACAATATTATTAAATTGATGCAGAATACTTCTATGGTTTCCCAATCCAATTTCTAATTGGGGTTGATCAGGTTGAGGAAAAGTCATGAAAAAATTTGGTCTAAAACCAATCTTTATAATTCTTTCCCCATGATGGTTTCCAAAAATGTTGACGTTTGAATCTATCAGGAATAAAATGAAAACGTCATGAGGATATGAATCCCCCTACATTTTTAGAGAGGTGGCACTGCTCTTTGGCTTATGATTTTCTTTGAATACTTTATATCAAAAATAATATGGGATACTGTCAAATGACTAAAGTCAACTCTTTATGGCTCAATAAAATTAAAAATAATGAAAAATAAAATATATATATGGAGAATTCTTGAGAAGTGGACCAGGAACATCAAACACCACACAATATAGAAAATGATAAAATCCCTGCATCCATCACAGTTTAATGAAAATTCTGATCACATTCAAATAAAATAAAAGGTCCAATGGCACAAGAGAACTTTGAAAGAGTACTACTTATTACGCTCAAAATAAGATTTTGATAGATCGACTTCAAATATCTTATACTCAAAACTCAGAGTTATAAAATACAATCAAAATAAATCCCAACATAGTTCTTTGGAATTTCTCAAAAAATGATAATGTTTGTTACAATACTTGAAATTTAAAGTTGTTTGTCCATTAATGGACTGCGATTGGGGCTCTCGTAGACCATGGAAATATTTACAATAAATACGATGAAGAGAATAACATGGAGTGGAGCATGAGCAACAAGATTTGGAAAGAAGAAAAAGAGGAAGTTATCAGAATTCAGTTATATTTTTCCAATGAAAGAATAAATATAATTGTATGAAATTTGATAAGGAAGAAGGTATGTAATTAATATGGACTTATTGTGATGGAATATCACTCTTTCATTTGCTTGTTGATGCACCCTTTATATCTTTTCCCGTTGCGGTGAAGTGGCCGATTGTAACTGCTTCCGTTGGAAATTCAGAAATCTTTATTATAGACTTGTTTAACCATTCTTGAATATATTCTCTTAAGGGGGAAACGATCACTTGTTTCTTTACTTTGATATTTAACAATTCACTTTCAATTTCTCTATGGTCAATAGATAAATTTTTCAGTATAGTTTCAATGTCTTCATTTTTATTTGTGTATTCAACAAGCTAATTATCAATGTCATCATAAGTATAGTCAATCATACTATCAATTTTTTCAGTCGATGATATCTTCAAATTTTCGACTTTCTCTTCAAATTTCTCTATTCTCGTGATCATTGAATTTGATATTCAGTTTGGGTCTGAAACTTCAATAGTGGTTCCCACAATATCCAAACCAATAATCTTTGAGTACGCCTCAATATTTTTCTTTGATAGTTCTTTTAATTGATTTAACAACCCCTTTAATGCATTAATCCTTTCAACCCAACATGCCTTTAATTGTTTCATATAGTTATGGGAGGGAAAATCTTCATGTTTTCTCCTATGATCCGTCATTGCCGAGACTTTTGCTACAAACATAGAAACTCCATCTGTGAAGAATCTCTCATCATTCTTCAAATATGCATTTAAGTATTCTTTAGTGTTTTGAATTCTGATCCCAAGAGAGGAAATATTTTTTGCTAAGTCCAATAAATCTAAAATAAGCGACATTCTTTGCTTTATATTATCTTCAACAAAATGTCGAGTAGCAATGATTAAGCTTGAAATTCCTTTTACTCTCAGATATGGCTTTGGAGTTCCATGGAGAGTTCTGTCAAGTTGTATCATGGCGAATGGGGTAGCCAATATAGGTGGGGGTATGATATTTTCTTCCAATTCTTTGACTCTCTCCTTAAGCCTGGGATTTTCCTCTTCCATATTAATTATTGAAACATCCAATGCATCCCCTGTGACCTTATGAATTGAAGATAACTTTGATGGAAATATGTTTTTAGTATCAATGGTAGACCGTGACTTTCCCTTTTTATTCTTCGAGGTTATTTCAAAGGTCAATTTATTTAAAGACTTATCAAATAAAAAATTATGTACAGAAAATGTCTCTTTGTCAGAGAAGACTTCATCTTGAACAACCAATGCAGGGAATTGTACATTTTCTCGGGCATGTTCTTCTTCATATGGAAACTAGATATTTTCAATATCAACAACTAAATCCATGTCATCAAGAAAAATATCATTTTTAGGTGCAACTTTTTCTTCTCCCTCTTGCTGAGAATTAACCCTTGTCCTTTTCACCTTTAATTTATGGGGGTTTTCTAAACTTCCTTGAGGAGGATTTATTTCTCCATCATCACTTGAATTTTTACTTGAGGATTTTCTTTGTTGGGCCTTTGTATACTGAGAATTTATTTTAGGAAAAATATTTATGTGAGAAACACTGAGTGACTAAGCATTTCTTTCACTTGAGGGTTTCTCTCTTTTTTTATGACCTTCAGTAGTGCTCACAATTGTCTCTATGTCACTAGAAGTTTTTCAGCACCTTGAACATGGAGGTCATGATTATCGCCCTCTTCTTCTCCAAATATGAGTGTATTGATCAATGTGTGGCTGAGCCCAACTAATACCATGTGATTATTAAAAATATGGTTAGGGTCAAACCCTTTGATTTCTTCTGCAAACTTCAAATTAAACTGGTCAAAGTAAGAGGCATATTCATCAATTTTGGAAATTCCTCTCAAGAGAATTTCACCAACTTTCCAAGGCAAAGGAATAAACTATTTTTTTCTTTTTTTATTAAAATCATGAAACCATAACTTATACTGTCTCACCACCTCTATGATAAATAACTTGTCCGATGCATAATAAGGGAGAAATATAGGATTTTCATGAGAACAAAAAATCCTAATGATGTCTTAATTATCCATTTTCTCTAGAATTCGTTTTTTTATTCAGAAAGGTGGATGATTCCAATGAAAGCCTGGAAGTATCTTCTCCAAAATGTAATTTCTTAAATTCAGATACAAAATCATTATAAACTTCATAAAAATAATAAATAACTTTCTATCTCTAGAGAGCTTGATACTTCATAGTCACGGGGTCATGACTATCGCCCTCTTCTTCTCCAAATATGAGTGTATTGATCAATGTGGGGCTGAGCCCAACTGATACCATGTTATTATAAAAAAGATGGTTAAGGTCAAAAACTTTGATTTCTTCTGCAAAATTCAAATTAAACTGGTCAAAGTAAGAGGCATATTCATCAATTTTGGAAATTCCTCTCAAGAGAATTTCACCAACTTTCCAAGGAAGAGGAATAAACTGTTTTTACATTTTTTCATTAAAAAACATGAAACCAAAAATTATACTGTCTCGCCACCTCTATGATAAGTAACTTGTCTGGCACATAATAAGGGAGAAATATAGGCTTTTCATGAGAACAAAAAATCCTAATGATGTTGTAATTATCCATTTTCTCCGGAATTCCCTTTTTATTCAAAAAGGTGGATGCTTCCAATGAAATCCTAGAATTATCTTCTCCAAAAAATAATTTCTTAAATTCAGAGACAAAATCATTGTAAAATTCATAAAAACAATAGATAACTTTTTGTCTCCAAAGAGTTTGATACCACATAGTCACGGGGCCAAATTTTGAGTTTACCCTTTTTCCAACACTCAAACCTTTAAAAATATGACAATGTGTGATAGCAAATATCATATAAGATGCCACATAGAAATTTTTCTCACTTCTAAAATTCATTAACTGTGCGGTAATTTCATTTGATATGATTTTCTCCCAATCGAAGATGACATTCTCATGAACTGTAAAATGTAAAATATATAAGGCCAACCGGGGAATAGTTGTTGTAGAATCCTGACCAAGAACTCTAGTAAATAACCAAACAATTTCTCGATAAGGGTCCTTTAAAGAACTAACCTGGATTATGGATAAGTCTTCCGGCATTGTAGCAAGATCTTGTAAATATTCCTGCAGGAGCTCCATTCCATTATTTTTGCCTCTAAGAAAATTTCTAGCTTCTTCTCGTTTGTATGTTAAGTTCGACTATGATAGTTTTAATATTTTTTTGAAGACTGAAGGCGCCGATTAAATAGGGGAGCCGCTTTGTAGTGGAATTGTTCTTTTGTTCTGTTGTCGCAAGAGTTGGTTCTAGGCTGTAATAGAGCCAAGCCTTAGCACATTTTAAATGAGATAAATTTTTAGGTTATCTCGGAATTTACTTGCATGCAACCCAAGTCAAGTCCGAGTGACAAAATTTATCTCATTTAAAATGTGCCAAGGCTTGGCTCTATTATAGCCTAGAATCAAATCTTGCGTTGTAGTATAGTGGTAAGTATTCCCACTATTCACGCGGGTGACTCGGGTTCGGTCCCCAGAAAATGTTGTCGCAAGAGTTGGTTCTTGGCTGTAATAGAGCCAAGCCTTAGCACATTTTAAATGAGATAAATTTTGTCACTCAGACTTGACTTGGGTTGCATGCAAGTAAATTTCGAGATGACCTCAAAATTTATCTCATTTAAAATGTGCTAAGGCTTGGCTCTATTACAGCCTAGAACCAACTCTTGCAACAACATTTTCTGGCACCATTGCGGGGACAAAGGAACGAAGTTATCTTCCCTGGGATACGACAAAAAGTTTAGATCTATTTCTTGATCGTGAACACGGGATAGACATTCAATTGGCTGTGATCATTCACCTGGCGAATCCATGGTTCGAAGAATCTACATGATTCACTGGCGACTCCACTAGTCTCAAAATTTCGGATTCGTTCGCCGCTCGGATTGCTGCAAGGTTTGCTCCTCTGGACTTTACAAATGTTTATGGTTTTCCAAACACTATTCCAGACGTTAAAGTTTGGGAAGATGTCCTTCCTAAATTTGGGGAATATGTGGATGACAATCCCGCTCAACACTTGTTTGAATTCCACAAGCTCATGGATGAATTAAATATACATCATGAAGAATCAAGATGTCCTCATGAAACTATTTATCTTTTCGTTGGAAAGAGATGCTAGACTCTGGTATAAATCTTTACCTCATTCCAATATTCCTTCATTGAAAGATTTTCACATACTTTTTCATCAGCATTGTAAAAGAATCTATTCAGCTGAAATACTTTTTGAAGATTGTTGTAATATAAAATTCATAAGACAAACAGATCAAAGACATCATGAAGAGGAGGAAGAAATATCATAAATTTCTCAAGTTGATGAAGATAATCAATATGAAGAAGAGTTGGTTGATAAAAAAATAGGATATGATAGCTCTTGTGATCACATTCAAGAAGAAGATATTCAACATCATGGTCAACCTGTAGAAGAGAAAGAAAACAATAGTTGCTTGATCCAAAAATTGCACATAACACCTCCTCCTTTAACAGAAGAAGAGATAGATTTGCTCCTGAACAGTCATGTTGCAACCCCTGCTTACACAGATCTGCAGCATCCACACAGTCTTGAATATCTTGTAGAATCTATTTTTTTTAATGAAAAAGAGGTGGTTGTCATGTTTAACCATCCTGAAGAATGTTTGGTGTTCGAGAATGATTTAGATTTTGATGAAGAAGACGGTGATATTTTTCGAAATCTGTTTCAAGATCAGATTGCTGATTTTTCAATGCAGAAACCTTCAGGATTTTATTCTGATTTTCCAGTATTCGATAAATATGGTGATGATGAAGAGGATTTTAAAGATTTGTTGTCTAATGAAATTTCATCAAATCCTATTTATCAACTAAGAGATGATCAGAAAAGTATGAATGCTATGGTTGAAAATAGATATAAATCTGTTGTTCAAGAGTCCAATGAAGATCCTTTTAACTTTGATACATCCTCTAAAGATATCATTGTTGGAGAGGGTGATCAGAATTTTTTTCATGATGCATGTTTTCAGACTCGATTTTCATTTTATCATTATCAAGACAATGATGTAGGAAATGAAGAACATATCTCTTCTTCTCTCTTAAAAATTTTCAATTGTAATAGGCCAACATATCATAGTGATGAATTCAGATTATAGGGATATGATGAAAGAGAACATACAGGTTCAGATCAAGAGTTGATCATGCGTGTTTCCCCAAAAAATATCGAGCATTCCACATTTAACATTCAGATCAGTAAAGGCAACAAGCAACACCATTTCAGTCAGTTGGAACAATAGCAAAATGAGGTATTTCTATGTGACTTTTATGATCTAGTAGCAGTTTATATGGAGTCAAAATGGGGGACTGAATTTTTTATTTCCGATTTCTTGAAGTCTGAATTTCAAAACTGTAAGTACCTGTTCCCAGGGCATGTTTTGAAATTTACAGCTGCTCCTATCATCCTTTTGCTGAAAGATGGAAGTATAATTAAGTTTGTTAGTTGGATACTCGTTTGGTTGGTTTGGAAGTTTTCCTATACTTGAACAAAGCAGTGATATCGGTTAGAGTAGGTGATGTATATAAATAAGCTTGACTTTGAGCACTAGAGTACAACAATGGTTTTCAGTATTTTTCCAGTTTAGTTTGGAATCCAGTATGGTTTGTTTTAAAGAATTACGACTCCATAGCCCAATGAATGCATAAGCGGTTTTTGGTTTCGGAAAGGTGCAAGTAAAGAGACAAAGTTCAGAGTTTGATAAGGATGATTTCAGGTCACCCAATGGATGAAGGCACATGGTCTACTGTTCTTGGCACTTTGCAGGAAATCACCATCCCTAGATGGAGCCTATGTTGTAACAAATATTAAAATTTTGGCTTTCGGTCACTTAGGAGAATGAATGAAAGCATTGGCAGTGGAACGACCGCATACACCGAGCATTAAGCCACATGGAGAAAAAGCTCACGAGTTCGGGTTTTTTTCCGTCAGGGATTTGGCCGACGTAGATATCTTAATAACTACAACCCTGATCCCCGAATTCAGTAAAGTATTAAAGGATAAGCCGAGTCAAATAAAGATTAAGAAAGATTAACGCTAATAAATCTCATCGCAATTTCGCGATTCAGGATTTCTCGCGTCAAGTATTATCGAAGTGCTGACACTTAAATACATGAAAGGTTAAACATTAATTACTAATAATGATTAATTAAGAGATTCAAACAAATGATTATCATCTAATTAATCCCATCGCGATTTCGCGATTCGAGATTCCTTGCATGTCATAACTCTCGAGGACATGATACCCGAAACCCGAAGGCCCGAAAGAGTGAAATGTAAAAGCCGAAATATATTTTGGGGATTTGGCCATCGGGGATTTGGTCGACGTAGATATATTAATAACCACTACTTTGTTTCCCCGAATCCCGAAAACCCGAAATCGAGACTTCAGTCATATGCAAAACTGCTTTAGAAAAACACAATCTTTTCAGCCGTGGAGAGGCTGTTTTTCGCGTTTGAATCGTCGATCGAAATATGCAAATCCTAATTTGTCCAGTGGTGTCTTCAAAATTTCATTTTGAGCTTGGTAAGGCAGTCAAAAGTCCCCCGCAATATGAGGTTCGTTTTCAGAAATATGGTGTTTTTACTGTGCTGAGTCATCTTTTTCAAATGAGGATTCTGAGCGACTGGAGTATCATTTTGAGAAACGGTTGGAGAATTTTGTGCCTAACACATAAGAGATCATTAGCCTCTTTCATTTTTTTTTACAGGTGTCATCTCCGAGCCCTAATTTTCGGATTTCATATTTTCCTGTTTTGACACATGTTTGTTAAATGCAGATTTGGAAAAAATGATAAGGGGTATCAGGGAACTGAGAGAGGTTTTTGCTCAGAATAAATAGATGCACAAAATCCTCTTTCAGTTTATACACAGTTGTTGTTGTTCGAGATATGCAGAGCCATAACCGCAGCCCTAGTTTTCAGTAGTTTGGCCCATTTTCTATGGTAGAAAGTTTCAAGAATTGGTTGTAACTGTTGTTGTCTTTTAGACTAGAGAGGATTTCGACCTCAAGAGAGAGATGAGGCATATTTTTAAAAGAAGAGGGGGGAGTAGTACTCCTGGGCTATAGAACTTGTTTTCATGTTTAATAAAAGAGTGCAAAGCATGTTTTATCCATATCAGAGATTCTTGTGATGTTGCTTGCAGAGTTTGTCCATTTTCTTAGTTTCAATATCACTCCATCTATATTTTCTTCTCGATTTGTAACTGTTTTGTAATAGAATTCATCCTCTTTTAGATGCTCTGTTGCAGACAGGTTATAGGTTGTTTCTTGTAGAGATATGAAGGTTTAGAATTCATCCTTGCTAGATGCTCTATCCCAACCATCTCTTTCCACTGATTTATGCTAGGAATTCACTCATTGATAAGTGCTCCTTGCATATTGATATGTTTTCTTTCTATTCTGTTGTCATACTTTTATAAATCCTTCTCTCTGTAATCAACTTCTATCTCGCCTATGTTCCATGGATTTCCATTGCTGAAACACTCTTATTATTTTCTTGATCATTTGACTCCATTCCCAATGGACTACCTCCTGGTCCAACCCACCAACCCACCAACCCAAAACTTTCTGTTACCCATAGATCTGCCCACTGTTAAGCTTATTTGAATATCCTATTGTGACATATTTTCGAGAGATCCCTCTCGGGTTGGAAGGGGCAGTTTCCAATCAAAAGTGGTTTGAGGTTATCTCAGAATTTACTTGCATGCAACCCAAGTCAAGTCCGAGTGACAAAATTTATCTCATTTAAAATGTGCTAAGGATTGGCTTTATTACAGCCTAGAACCAACTCTTGCGACAACATGTTCCGTACAAATTTATCAATACACCAAGTCACAATATCTTTGCACTCAAAAACCTCAGGGACATAACCAACGAGAGATAATCCTTATGTCCAAACCTTATTATTATCTTTGTCTAGTAACGTTGAATAATACCAATATGACCTCGACCAATAGTAATTGTGATCTTCTCTGGCGAATAAATTCAAGGTATCCCCACAAAAATGTTGTTTTCTTTCAGCCATCTTTAGCAGGTTGATAGATTTCTTTGTAATACCACTTAGAACAATGAAATAATCTTTACATTAGATCCTTGATGAGAGCATTAACCTAAAATAAATGTGATTTTGCCTTGATAGAAACATATTTAATAACGGTCTTTTTAGAATTCAATTTAGCAGTTGAGTTCATAGAATTAACATTTAATATGACTCGAGAACTGTGAAAGAGAAAGGACACGTCACAATGGGGAGTCAGAGTGGAAGAAATCAAATAAGAATGCGAGTCCGCCAATCCTTCGTGATAAGAAAAATGGCTAAGTATTGATACATGTCGGATGAACTTTTGAAGACAAAAGATACAAAAGAAAAGAAATTGTGAGTCCACGAGTGAAAAATAAACTAAGTGTTGGAAACACGGTTAAAAGAAGAAAGAAAATAAATCGTGAGTCCGCCAACACGTGAATATAACAAAATGACCAAAGTATGGTGAAAAGCGTAGGTCGTGGAGAGGAGACATAACAATGAAAATTATGAGAGGGAAACATACTTAGAGCAAAAAAAAGTTTAGAATAATGAAAAAGAAGGAAGGACTTATGAAGTTCAACATGGTGTTATTTCATGTAAATTTAAATTTTGTAAATTAAAACGACAATTGGAAGGGGTCCACCCTATTACGTAGAGACATGACTTTTCATTGGTGTCTTTTGGGTGGCTAGGGTTTGCATATAAATAAGGTTATCCAAGACTCATTTTGATCATCACAACTCATTCACACAAGTGAGAGAACCAAGTATGAAATTTTCTCCTTATAGGGTGATCTCTCTCTTCTACACTCATGTGACTTGCTTGGAGGATCAATTGTGGATGTATTTTGTTGATTTTTGGATGGAATTTCTGCAATTAGGATTTATTCTTGTCATATCTTGGTGAAGTAAGTAAATTTCTTCAATTTCATTTCATTTTATTGAATGGTTATGGTAAATTTTACTTATTCATATTGAATATTTTGCTTGGTAAAACCCTAAGAGAAGAGCATAAGTGCTTCATCCTCTCATAAGGTTAATTTTATCTATAAATTTGTGAAATAAATCCCACCCAGGGTTAAGCTCCTAAAGCCCTAAAGTGATAGAACTTTAGGAGTTTGATTCTAGACTCTTGACTATAACTTAATTCAAGAATTTAAGAAGGGAGAAAAGGTTGCTAGAGCCCAAAAGTGCTTGCACTATAGCAACCCTCTCTTTAAGGCTTGAAATCTAAGGCCCTAATGTGATAGCACCTCAAATTTTAAATCCTACCTCTTAGATCTTGCTATTAGCATATCCAAACATATTATATTGTTGTTCTAAAAGACTCCATAGCCCCGAGACACTAATCATTTGAGCTCTCTTCTAGTGAAAGTGATCAACAAACTTTCAATTTTCATTCTCTCAAGATTTTTACTAACTTTGTTAACTCGAACATGAGCTAACTTACTAATTTACTTCTTGTTGTTGAAAAAGTTTGCTACGACCATACTAACACACACTAATTTTTTGCATACATTGCTCTAATAGTGGCTTAACATACCCAAAAATTGCATCTAATGATTGGATAATGTTCTACTGAATAAATGTAAAGTTTTCCTGGTAAATTGTTGCAATTTTGAAGTATAATTTTTGTTGTTGTTACAATTTATGTATTTTTGTTGTACCGTTGTTAACTATTGCAATTCTACAACAACTGTTAAGTTTGATCTATTATTAGGTTTCTTTTCAATTTACTAGATAACAATAGCATAGGTAGGATCACTGAGAGAAACACAATCACAAGATACACACCATTTATCCTGAGAAACCCTCATGGGGGAGAAAACCCAACAAAAAATTCCTCAATATAGATAGCCAATACAATGCCAATAGAATAAACCAAAACACTAGAGAATATCCAACAATGAGAAATGCGCCTCTCTCTTCCTTCTTCTCCCATCTGCAGCTACCAAACTTGCGCACTTGTTGAGTGAATGAGTGAGTGATATAATGAGGCGTTGTATTCCTTTATTTATACAAGCTGTCAGGCACTGGAAAGGTGTCTCTTCACTGGGTAGGGCCGACTTGTCTTCTTAGTGGTTAAAATCACTTTAATTAGGCCTGGGGGCCGACTTCTCAATTTGCATAATATATTTAGGGTTTGACCAATCCACAAAAGAGGATTTGGTCAAGTACAAAGGCCGACATGATCAATCCACAAAAAGGGATTGATCAGATGAATAATAACTCAATAATAAATAGAATACTCTTCGCAGTTACAATATTTCACCACTCCCCCTTAACAAGAAGGGTATTATACAACATCATCAGGAGAGAGAGAGGGCAACAACATCAACAACATTTGGAACACTAGCTGGCATATCTATAAATCATCAGAAGTTTTTCTCATCATCAATATCAACATCCACAACGAGGAGTTGAAATGGCATCATCATTATCTGCATCAACATTGATTAGTATAACACTAATACATCATCATCATCAATAAAAACGCGAGGCTGATACAACATCAACAACAACATCATCACAGCACGAAGGCCGGAGCATCATCAACATCAACACTAAGCTAGAAATCTTTAGCATGAAGCTGACATCTCAACAAAATCAACACGAAGCAAGAAATATTCATCACGAAGCTGTCATCTCAACAACATTAGCACAAATATGGAAATATTCAACGAGAATTTGGAATCTCAAAAACATCAACACGAAGCTGGAAATCTTCAGGACAAGGCTGGAATCACAACAACATTAGCATAAAGCTGGAAATCTTCAGCACAAGGCTGGCATCACAACAACATCAACTCAAAGCTAGAAATCTTCAACACAAGGTTGGCATCACAACAACATCAACACGGATTTGGAAACCTTCAGCACACGACTGTCATCACAACAATATCAACACAAAGCTGGAAATCTTCAACACAAGGCTGGCATCACAACACTACTCCCTCTTTCGAGGGAGGTCCTTTTAGACTATACCAAGCTTGTCTCGAAAGTGCTCAAACTTTACACAAGACATAGGCTTGGTCAACACATCTGCAACATGTTCATCTATGCTAACATAATGGAGATTTATGTTTCCTCTCTGCACCATGCCATGAATGTAATGATATCAAATTTCTATGTGTTTTGACTTGTCATGGAACACATGGTTCTCTATCATTTTTATGAAACTTTGGTTATCACATAGAATCAAGGTTTCTTCCATCTCCAAATCAAATAAACCTGTCAACAACTTCCGAAGCCATATGGCTTCACAACTAGAAGAACATGTAGCAATGTATTCCTCTTATGTCGTGCGGAGAGAAATACTTGATTGCTTCCTAGTCTGCCATGAGATCATGGCTGATCCCAAAATAAAACAACATCATGAGGTGATATTTCTATCAGAGACACTTCCATCCCAATCTGAGTTGGTATATCCACTCAGTATGAAGTCATGATCTCCATTATAACTGAGACCAAAATATAATGTACCCTTAAGGTAATTCATCACATGTTTTGCAACAACTAGGTGAACACGTCTGGGTTCTACCAGAAATTGACTCAAGGTGTTAAAAAAAAAACATATATCTAGCCTAGTGTTCGTCAGATACATCAACAATCCAATGATTTGTCTATACAGTGTAGCATCAACCAACTCTGACGACGTGTCAACCAGGATCTTCAACTTAGTTTCCATGGGTGGATTCATGGATTTACACTCCAACATATAAAACCTCTTAGGTATTTCAATTGCATACTTCCCCTGGTTAAGGAATATCTTCTCTGGGCTCTTCCAGACCTCAAGACCTAAGAAATAGCGCATTAGGCCAAGGTTTTTCATCTCAAATCCTGCAGTGAGATTCTTCTTACAATCAATGATGAGATTTTATTCTCTAGTTAGAAATAAGTCATCCACATACAACAACAATATAACATGCTCATCATTCATAACCTTGAATTAAAGGTTAGAGTCATCTTTACTCTTGGTAAAGCCCAAGCTCGTCAAGAAACTATCAATTCTTCCATACCAAGATCTAGGAGCTTATTTCAATCCATATAGATCCTTCTTCAATCTGCATACATGAGTCTTTATGTCTTCAACTTCAAACCCTTGAGGTTGTTCTATATACACTTCCTCTTCTATGATACCATTTAAGAAAGTTGTTTTCATGTCCATTTGGTGTAACTTCCATTTCATCTTAGTTGCAAGGGCTATGATGGTTCTGATTGAAGTGTATCTGGCTACAAGAGAAAACATCTCTTCATAGTCAATGCCTTCCTTTTAAGAAAAACTACGAGCAACAAACCTTGCTTTATATTTCTCAATACTTCCATCAACAACATGTTTTATCTTGTATATCCATTTGGAAGATACTACATCCTTGCTCTTCGGTCTGGGAACCATTTCCCATACATCATTCTTTATAATGGATTGGTATTATTTTGTCATGGCATATGCCCATTCTTTCTTCTGAATGGCTTCTTCAAAGCAAGTGGGTTCCTTTTCTAAGAGATCACACACCAAATCCATGTAACTGGAGAATGGCTTGGGTTTCTTGACTTGTCTCATGGTTCCTTCGGGGGCACCATACTTATCTCCATATTGAATAAGTTCTCTTTCCCAGGATGGATTTGTCTTGTGGGAGATCATCATCTAGGGAGTTTCTTGAGATTCTATTATTTCACGATCTTCTAGAATCTCGTCATCAGGGGAAGTTATGACTTCCCTAATTGGTTCTGCAACTTTGGGAGCTACAAGTTATTTTTCATATACTTCTTCAAGCTGGCATCTTCTTGATTTCTTGAGTGTTGCATATTCATCAAAGGTTACATCTCTGTTGATCTCAATATGATGGTAACCTGGTATATAAATTTTGAAGGCCTTGGAGACGTCACAGTATCCAACAAATATCCCCTTCTTTCTTGAAGGGTCCAACTTTGTTCTCTTCTCTTTAGGAGTGTGTACAAATACTGGACAACCAAATATTTTGAGATGGCTTACTTCTGGTTTCTTTCTGGAGAAAATATCGTCGGGGGTTTTGAACCCAAGTGCACTATGGGATAATATGATCTGTACATACACTGTTTTTCTTGTTGCTTATGCCCATAAGTGCATTGTAAGATCTTGATCATGGATCATAGTCTTCGCTGCTTCCATTATAGTTCTATTCTTTCTTTCTGCTACACCATTTTGTTGAGGATTGTAGGGACTGGTGAGCTCCCTCTTGATCTCGACATCTTTACAAAAGTTTAAAAACTCTTTTGAGGTGTATTCTCCTCCATTATCTGAACTGAGTATCTTGATATTTCTTTCATACAGATTCTCTATTAAGGCTTTGAATTCCTTGAATTTACCGAACACTTCATCTTTTGATTTCAAAAAGTAAACCCAAGTTTTGCGAGAATAATCATCAATAAAAGACACATAGCATACATACCCACCGATGGAGGTTGATGGAATTAGGCCATATACATCTGAGAGAATGAGCTCTAGGAATCCTTCTTCTTTACCGTCTCTCTTCGGGAAAGGGTTCTTGATGTTCTTTCCTTGTGCACATCCATTGCACACACCTTCATGGTCAACCTTGAATTTTGCTAGACCTGTGACTGCCTTTCTTACATATGGTAATGACTTGTAGTTGATGTTAGATAATATTCTATGCCAAAGTTCACATGGATTCTCAATGGAATGAGTCAAGACTGCTTATGAGTGACTTTTTAACTTATACACACCACCTTCTTCTTTTTCAATAACAATTGCTTCTTCTATGTTTTTTCCTTTGGGCCACATAAAAACTTCTCCATCTATGAAAGCAACTCTTAAGCCTTTCTTATATAAATATGAGATAGAAAGTAAGTTCTTTGTCAAACCTGGTACATATAGTACATCCTTCATATTCATTGGGGTCCCTAAATCAGGTTTATAATTCGATTCTCCTACTCCTTTGATAGGGTACTGGTAATCATCTCCAAGTGTAAATTTATGTGGAAAGTTCTTTTCTACAAGGCAAGAGAGAATGTCTCTTTGACCTGTCATGTGCTTGGAAGCACCACTATCTATGAGCCAAGTGTCCTCACCAGGTGACACTGATCCTGAGAGGGAAGATATTAAGACATATTCTTCAATAGATTCTTTTATCATCTTTGTGGGTGGCTCTTCATCTTCAACTATATGGGCATGGTGCCTTATGTTTCTCTTCTTGTATTCTTCCTTCTAGCAGGGAAATTCTTAGAAATATGTCCCATCTTGTCACAATGGTAACATTGGTAGGATGAGAAATATTTTTCTTTTCTTTGACCTTTTTGAAACTTCTGGAATCTCCTTGGAGGGTGAGATTCTATACAGATGAATTTGTTTGGGGAGTGAGACTCCTTATGTTGATGAGTTTCTTTCTGGAAGTGAGACCTCTTCCTTCCTCCTTTAGTATGAGCAGTTAGGGATTGATATTCATCTCTTGATAGTACTGCTTCTTGGTTAGCTACTCTTGCTTCTTCTTGAACACATTCTTTCTAAAGTCTGTCAAAGTGTAGTTTCTCATTTCTAGCACAAATAGTTTGAATGAACGCATCCCAAGGTCTTGTGAGACCATTAAGGGAAGTCATTACGAGTTCATATTCATCTAGAGTATCACCAATTTCTTCTATCTATTCCTTGAATTGTGATATTCTAGAGAAATATTCCTGAACTGTTTCTCCTTTTTGCATCCTTGTACTTTTGAGTTGAGTTCTTAGATTCATCTTCTGGTTGATGTTCTTTCCTTCATACATTCTGGTTAGGGAATCAAACATTTAATTTGGAGTTTTATTTGAAGCCACTTGAGGAGTCAAGTGATCTTTAATAGAGTCTGTAATGATTCTTTTGGTCCTAACAGTGTCCTTTTGGTGTTTTTCTTTAGATGCAACATCGGTAGGTTCTGGTACATCTTCTTTAATGAATCTTGCTAGGTCATTCTCTTCAAGAATGAGTGCAATCTTATACTTCCTGGCACGAAAGTTTTCCACACCTTCTAGTTTGTCAACTAGCTTAGTGCTTGCAGACATCTTGACCTGGAGCTAGGAAAATGACCAAAAATTGAAAATGCTCAGAATTTAATTATGAACTTACCAGGAGGTGCGCTTGGCCTTGGCGAGTAGCCTGGTGCAGTCAGATTTCAGAAAATCCAAAATTTTCCCCTTCAAATTGGGCCAACGAAATTATGGACTAGTACTTCTAGTACTGGTTATGGTTTCCTGGTACCAGTGAAAACTAGGGTTTCACTTTCCAGGAGTTTTGTCCACTGAAAAAGTGCGTTGAGGCCGCCAAAGAGTTCACTAGGCTAGGGCTCACTTCCTTGATGAGTTTTAGGCTAAAATTCCTCTTCAATAGAAAACCCTAATTTTCTTGAACGACAACAGTGACTTTTTTGCTTATCCAGTGAAAGGTGCTCTCTTCATCTTAGCTCTGAAACCATGTTAATTTTTGAGCTATTATTAGGTTTATTTTCAATTTACTAGATAACAATAGCATAGGTAGGATCACTGAGAGAAACAATATCACAAGATACACATCATTTATCCTGGGAAACCCTCATGGAGGAGAAAACCCAGCCAAAAATTCCTTAATATAGATAGCCAATACAATGCCAAGACAATAAACCACAACAATAGAGAATATCCAACACTGAGAAATCCGCCTCTCTCTTCCTTCTTCTCCTAACTGCAGCTACCAAACTTGTGCACTTGTTGAGCGAATGAGTGAGTGAGATAATGAGGCGTTGGTTTCCTTTATTTATACAAGCTGGCAAGCGCTGGAAAGGTGTCTCTTCACTGGGCAGGGATGACATGTCTTCTTAGTGGTTAAAACCACTTTAATTAGGTTTGGGGGCCGACTTCTCAATTTGCATAATATATTTAGGGTTTGACCAATCCACAAAAGGGGATTTGGTCAAGTACAAAGCCCGACATGATCAATCCACAAAAGGGGATTGATCAGATAAATAATAACTCAATAATAAATAGAATACTCTTTGCAGTTACAATATTTTAACAACCATAACATATTTCATTGTCTAGTGTCTTTAAGATGTTCTACTTGCATACTTGTACTTGGAAATCTTCATATACATGTTATAAGTGTTCTTGTTCCAGGAAGGTACTCATATGAACTTCATACCTCTTTTCCCTTTGACCTAGACTTTGACTTTGGTGATCAAGAGAGGGGGCGATATGATTGGCTATCCAACTTGCTACTTTGATCTCTTATGGTCACCGGGGAAGCCTCCCTTGTGGTGGACCTCCTCCATCACTAAAACGAGGGGATTTCTTACTAAGGTGATGTTGAATTTTCAATATGCTAAGCTCAAGCATGAGGTTTATTTCATTTTAGTCATTTAATTGAACCATAGAAAAATGCATCTACACCATTCACAATTGCTGCAATAACCAAGATCACAAGAAGAAATACCATGCAAAAAAACACAAGAAATATCCTGGGAAACCCTTCTCAACAAGGGAAGAAAACCCATCAATCCTTTGCTATATTCTCAAGAGAAATACCTCCCACACCATAGACCTAGCACACAATAGGGTTCTCTCCAAAACCAAGAAGCTAGCGCCCAAGAGAGGTGCGCACTTCAGCCCTAGAATATGTACTTCTTGAAATTTCCAAAATCACATGTGTGTTGTGTTTCCTCAATGGGGAAATGACCTTTATTTATAATAGACTGGACATACCAAAAATGGTGTCTATTGGCACAACAAGGCCGACCTCAATAACTCAGAATATAATTAATAATTGCAATATTAATTATTTTTTACATTAATTATCTTTTACTTTGTGGTGGGGCCGACTTGTACCCTTTACATCACAATTAGGGTTACAAGTAAATCTTACTCTTAGACAATATAGAAAGGAATCTCACACACTCACTAGTGCTAAGCCACTAGGGGCATGCCCACCTGTGCTCAGCCACAGGGACATCCTACTCAACAGATCTCTATCTCACTGAGTCTCACAAGAGAATCATATGGAGTACCACATCGTCTCAACTCTCTACACAAAGGAGAAAAGTACACCCATCGCATGGGCACCTTCGCCCCTCATAGGGGTACACATCATTTCATCTCAAATGACACACCCATCTCATGGGAATCTTCCCCACATAGGGGCACACATCATTCCATATCAATCTCAGAGAGGAACGACACACCCATCTCATGGGCACACCCAAATCATGGGCTCTCTCACAGGTTGACTCACTCAGTCTGTGTCCCGGAGGATGTCTCACACAACTGTAATCATCAACACTCCCTCTTAGCTAGGGATGCATTATCCACCAGGCCAAGTCTCTCACGAAAGTACTTGAACTTCGTCTTGGAAAGTAGTTTGGTGAATATATCTGCAATCTTCTCATGTGTAGGAAGGTACTGCATGTGTACTTCTTTTCTTTGCACCATGTCTCTTATATAATGATATTTTATCTTAATGTTTTTCGATCTATTGTGAAACACATGGTTCCCAGAGAGCTTCACACAACTCTAGTTATCACAATGAATAATGGTAGGATCCATCTCATGATCAAATAAATTTGTGAGGAGATTGCGAAGCCACACTGCTTCGCGGACTACCACACTCAATGCTATATACTCTGGTAATCAAGGCCACAGATCTTTGTTTCCTGCTTCACTAGGAAACCATGTTAGACCCCAAGGTAAAACAACAACCATATGTGCTCTTCCGGTCCACTGCACTCCCTACCCAATCTGCATCGACATATCCCTGCAAACTCAAGTCTACACTGGAGGCATATCTCAGGCCATATCCAATAGTGCCTCGTAGATATCCCAATACATACTTCACTTCTATCCAGTGAGTCTGTCTCGGCTGACTCATGAACTGACTAAGTACATTCACTGCATAGCATATATCTGGTCTGGTGTTAACTAGATACATCAATGATCCAATCAGTTGTTGGTATAAATGTGGATCAATTTCGTCTGAATCAACATCATTCATTTTCTTCAAATCCATCGCCATCGGTGTAGGCATGGATTTGCACTTTGTCATACCGAACTTCTTCAATATCTCCACTCTATATTTTCCTTGAGTTAGGAAAATCTCATCAGTCCTCTGACATACTTCTAATACCAAGAAGTAGTGCATCATACCCAAATCCTTCATCTCGAATTCTTAATTCAATGCTTGCTTGAATTCAACAATAAGTCTTTCTGAACCGGCGAAGAATAAGTCATCCACATACAAGACCAAGATTAGGCACTCATTACCAACAATATGATAATATAGATTTGGATAAACAACACTCTTGTTGAAGCCCAAACTCATCAAGAATCCATCCATTTTATCATACCAAGCACGAGGTGCTTTCTTTAGTCCATATAGGGATTTCTTCAACCTACACACATGAGATTTCTCGTCATATATCACGAATCCTTCTAGTTGTTCGATATAAGCTTCTTCCTCAATCTAACCATGAGAAAATATGCCTTTACATCCATTTGATGTAGTTTCCAACCCATGGATGCAACTAGTGCAATAATAGTATGGATGGAAGTGTATCGGGCTACTGGAGGAAATGTCTCATCATAGTCAACTCCCTCTACTTGTGAGAATCCTCTGGCTACAAATCTCGCTTTGTATTTCTCGACACTTCCATCAGCTGCATGCTTGATCTTATAGATCCACTTGGAAGTCACTACAAACTTCCCTTTTGGTATTGAAACAATATCCCATACATCATTCTTCAAGATGGACTAATATTCTTTTGTCATGGAATCTTTCCATACCTGCTCACATGTCGCTTCTCCATGACAAAAGGCTCAGAATCAATGATGTGGCTCATGGCTGAAAAGTAGCTCAAAAATATCTTTGGTCTCTTGCTCTCTCAGGATGTGCCTTGATGGGCTGTATGTTCCTCTGCCTCCTACAGAGTTTGTTGAGCCCATGCATGCCTCTTATGCCCTAATGCAATATCTCTGGGGATATCAACTGGAGCAACTGGATCATATGGAACAATTGGATCAACTGGAATAATGGTTGTCTCCCTCTGAACTGCTGAAGGGGGAGAAGGTACTATCTCACTGTCAATCTCCATATGAGCTTCTCTAGATCTTTGAAAGGCTATCTCTTCTTGAAAGATAACATCTATGCTTACCTCAATCTGTCTCTGACTAGGGATGTAGATTTGATATGCCTTCGAACATTCACTGTATCCCATAAATGTACGCTTTCTCCCTGAAGGGTCTAGCTTGGATATCTTCTCTTTGGGTACATGAAAATATACTGGGCACCCAAATATCCTGAAGTATCCAATCTCAGGCTTCACTCTGGTGAAGGCTTCTTCAGAAGTCTTGTTCTTCAAAATCTGGTGAGGACTCTTGTTCTGAACATATACTATTGTCATGCATGCTTCTGCCCACAAAGTCATAGGTAGACTTTGGTCATGTATCATCGCTTTGGTTGCCTCGATGATGGTTCTGTTCTTCCTCTCTACAACCCCATTTTGTTGAGGGTTGTAAGGAACTATGTACTCCCTCTTGATCCCTACTTCAATACACAAATTGTTGAAATCCTTGGAGGTGTATTCTCCTCCATTATCTGATCTTAGTACCTTGATCTTTCTTCCGGTCAGGTTCTCAACCTGAGCTTTGAATTCTTGAAATTTTGCAAGGACTCCATCCATGGTCTTCAAGAAGTAAATCCAAGTTTTCCAAGAGTGATCATCTATGAAGAGTACATAGTACACATATCCATTTAGGGAGGTGACAATCATTGGCCCACACACATCTGAATGTATCAAGTCCAAGATTTCCTTGGATCTATTGTCACTGCTCAAGAAGGACCCTTTGACATTATTACCAAGGGCACAACCTCTGCAAACACCTTTATAGTACTTCACTTAACTGAAGATGCATGTTAGAATCTAGTTGGAAGGTATAAGTTCCAACCCCTTTCACATTATATCTGGCATCGTCTCCAAGGACAACATGTAGGTTGGTCTCTTTCTCAACAAGATTAGGTAGGTGATCTCTAAATCAGGTCATGTCCCTGAAGGCACCACTGTCAATTAACCAAGTATCGTCATTAGTAGGAACCATATCTGAGAGTGATTAAATGAATAAGAAGGATTCTTCTTTGATGTCTTCATCTCTCTGAAGTCTTGTCTTCCAGGAAATGTATTTTCTTGATCCATCAAGCTTATCTTCCATCATAGTTTTGTTAATCATATTTTTAGATTCTTCACAAACCCTTGCCAACTGGGATAGAAAACCTAACGACTAGGCTAGGCTAGAAACCTTAGGTTTTGTTGGACTTATAAATGCCAACAATAAACCTTGAAAGTCAGAAAAAGCTCCTTCAATGAGTTGCATAAACCCTAATATGAAATCTCCACAGAAAATTGCAAAACCTTAGAAACCCTAGGGCAAAAAATCCAAAATGCTCGAAAATGCAATATGAAGCTTGATGGAGGTGCGCTGAAAGAAGTTGTACACTCCCATGTAATTTTCAGCCCCAACTTCCAAGTATTAAGTGCTGGAACACCCAAAAAGTGAGGGTCGTACATATTTTCTGGAAACCCCAGGAGGGTCGTACGGTTTTGCAAAAGAGGAGGACGACTTGCTTGAAGCTTGTGCAATGGCTTCTTCAAGACCTAATCTCTGATACCATGTTGAGTTTTCACTATGCTAAGCTCAAGCATGAGGTTTATTTCATTTTAGTCATTTACTTGAACCATAGACAAATGCAGCTACACCATTCACAATTTTTGCAATACCCAAGATCACAAGAAGAAATGCCATGCCTAAGAACACAAGAAATATCTTGGGAAATCCTTCTCAACAAGGGAAGAAAACCCATCAATCCTTTGCTATATTCTCAAGAGTAAGACCTCCCACACCATAAACCTAGCACACAAAAGGGTACTCTCCAAAACCAAGAAGCTAGCACCCAAGAGAGGTGCGCACTTCAACCCTAGAATAAATACTTGCTGAAATTTCCAAAATCACATGTGTGTTGTGTTTCCTCAATGGGGAAATGACCTTTATTTATACTAGACT
>ML786257.1:33903-44059 GCA_009831015.1 Picea engelmannii | reverse complement strand
GAGAATCATTTAGAGTACCACATCGTCTCAACTCTCTACACAGAGGAGAACGGTACACCCATCACATGGCCACCTTCACCTCTCACGTGGGTACACATGTTTCATCTCAAACGACACACCCATCACATGGGCATCCTCCCCACATAGGGGCACACAACATTCCATCTGAGTCTCAAAGAGGAACGACACACCCATCTCATGGGCACACCCAACTCACGAGCTCTCTCACAGGCCGACTCAGTTAGTCTGTGTCCTGGAGGATGTCTCACGCAACTGTAATCATCAACATGTGACAATGGTAGGATATTTTGTAGTTACACAATATTTGGTAATATTGTGTTGGGCTTTGCACAACTACAAATCCTGCAATAATAGGTCCACAATAAAATTTTGCATACAGTTGTTGGCTCTACCTGATATTCTTGAAATTATTATGTTTTCTGCTCATGTTAAATGACGGAGGATTCATTAAGACCCTCCTTTTGACAAACCTCGTCTCATTGACTTCAACACATTATATCATATTAAGGTTAGATATCTCTATAGTACCTAGAGGCTTGCATACATTAAGGGTAGGTTCTCTCGTTGATGGAAGTAGGGATTCCTCAATGTCCCTTGTTTATCATATCTTGCAAGTGACTCTACTTCAACTCATTCATTCGTACCTAGTAAGATGTACTAGGGAACCTTGACACTCACTGACATTAATGGTTAGTAGTCTCGTATTGGTTAACAACATTCATTATTGGCTAGTAATCCAATGATTTCTCTCTATGTTCGACTTCAACAAAATCATTCACATATACAAAATTGTGCCAGGAATTGGATTCCGATGAAGATTATTTGGTTTGTGATTCTTACAACAATTTGCAATGTGTGAATAAAAAGGGAATGATATGGAGGGCAGTTAGAACAAATTGATTGTTTAAAAAAGAAGAGGTTATATGTTTCTTTGGTAGATCTATCGCTGAGGGATCTGATCTCTTCCTCGTGACAAAGCTTGAGACACAATCCTGTTTTGACTCTCCAACTACTTGCTTCATTGTTCCCGCTTCAACTACATTCCTTTTGTTTCTTATTCTTGGCACCATGATCCGGTCTGCTTTTAGGAGAAAATGTAGCTTTGTGGCAGAGTTAGCCACCAACACCATCCTACAGTCTTTTTGGTTCCAGTTTACAGCCTGCATTCCACCAACAAGTTTAGAATTTTCAAAAATTTCCACAATTTGTAGGTTTTCAAGTATAGGTAAAAATTGAAGTTTCCATCTACATTTCTCTAATAAGCATTGACATCAATGTTTGTTCTATCAACATTTGATCCACCTAGTACAGACTTCACAATAACAACATTTTTCCAACTCTTAAAGAATCTATGTTCTTATGGTACCATAACTGTATAATGGGTATTGAAACTGTATAAGGGGTACCATAACCCCCGTAGATGCAAATTTTGCATTTGTTACATTTTTCATGGTTCAAATGAGTTGGATGGAAACAAGTATTAGAATAGTCAACATCCAAATGTTTCAAAACTCTGTTGTAAACACAACAATTTTTCAACATCTCTAGTTCCCTACACATAGCTCAAAGACAAACCACATTTGTAAGTATAAATGAGTGGGAAAATGAGGTAAGAATATGTTTTTAGCTTTATTTTTAGTTTGTTAAGGATAGAGGAAACTCTCTAATGAACGTAACTACCTTTAGCTTGTTCTTTTTCTCCTTCTGCTTATATCTCTCACTACCTCCTATCCTATCGTCCACATATCATGTTTGTTGAACTTTATGAATAGGCCTATATACAAGTTATATTCCCATTACTTATCCACACCTTACATCTACCACTACTATCCCATCATTAAAACCATGGTTCAATCTTGCAACTAATTTAATGATTGTCTTAAACCACGATTTTCTATACTCATTTCAATACTCATTCTGAGTTATTGCAATACCATGATTTCGATACTCATTCTGATTTATTGCAATAAACTTCACCTAAATTTCATGGATAATTCATAATATACCATATGATCATACCCTGTTAATTGATATCATCGAAGCAATCATTGTAAGTATCACTCATTTCAAATCATTGTAAGGATTGAAAATGAGTTATAAACTCATCCAAAAACAAAGCCAATAGTTGCTTAACGTTATAGCCATTGCGTCCATAGTTCGAACCTCTCTACTCTCAATATTGAGTGTGTAAAAACATCGGGTTCACATCTCTATCCATTGCATGGTGTGTCAAAATGGTGGTTGACAAGCATGAACCAAGGTCCATTGAAGCTTTAGAGGGGTTTGTTGAGTACAATGCATGCAAAGCAATGTTCAATGTTGCAAGATGGCATTCCTTCTTTTTCAAATTTCAGGGATACAATGACCACGTTGCACTAAAATTTGCAAAGGGTTTCAATTGGAAATTTTCCCACATTGGTGACTTTGTAATGAATGTATCAGAGAAGACTATAGCTCAGGTAACCAACCTATTATGTAGTGGCGAAAGATGGTTTAAAAACAAGACCGTTGACAGACAAATTTATGTCCGGTTTTTGAAACCTGAGCACCAAGATGTTGACTAGTCCAAAGGAGTGTTGAGGTTGTGGCTCATGGACACGTGGCTAAACCCTTTGGTCATTCTTCAAAAGTATCTGACGTGTGAAGGAGGATATGCGATCACATTTCTTTATCACATTAGAATTTTTTTGCATTTCAAAAGTGATGATTAGTTGAATTTTACTTATTATCTCTGAAAGAGTCTCCATAAAATGTCCCAACAAGTCCAAAAAAAGCCTAAAAATCCTCTTAGAAGTCTTCACCACCACGGATTAATTAAGATATCGATTATGGAAGAATTGCATAGTAGGGGTGATAATTGGGATGATTTCGTAAAAAGAAATGGGTTTGTTGAGCCAATTGTTGAAATTTCTAAGGCTCGAGATTCAAAAGACAACAATAAAGGTGATGATGAAGACCTCAACTCCCATGGAGCTGAGGGCTTNGGGATTCACTAGTAGCCTATGAGGCCATTGCAATTTTGCCAAATTTTGTGGGCTTGTTAGGAGATCTATTTGTATGAGGACATGCAAATACACATGCATGGGGGATATGTTGGCTCATGGTTTTGACACATTTTGTACTTATCAATGATCTTTTTTGATCACCTTTACCTCACCTATGTACCAAGTTATTACCTTCTTGCCATGTTTTCATGTGTTCTTAAAGCCAAACATCCTTAACAAGCTATAAGAAGTAAATATTGCATGTTCTTGTTGATTTCTTATGTCTTTGATGAATTGTATTGAATGTTTAGAACATATTTGCTAATGATGTTCTGCTTGGCTCATTTCTGGTACCACCAATTCATTCCGGTACCTGGTGGTGTTCATTGGCATACTTCTGAGATTCTTGTTGTAGATCGGCCACCTAGGTTTTGAAGAGAAACAATCAAGGATCGTGCAATGTTCATAAGATCACACCCAAGATTGTTTCTTGAGGCACATTCCTTTGGTCAAGTGTTTAAATGATTCCCTTGTGCACATGCTGGTAACGAAACCCTCTTTGGCAACAAAATCCATTTTCACAATATGGAGAATACTATTCGTATGCACTCCATGTCACATGAATAGTATGAAGATCATTATAAGTTCTTTGATTAGTAAAAGAGTGATCTGATAGTTACAACTACTTTATCGAATGTCTAAAATAGCCATTCTATTAATGAGAAACAAGGGGCACGATCGATACATCAAATCTATGGTAATTGTGGTAGAATGTGCCTCTATATGTATCAACTCATACTGAAGTGAAAGGGAGTGAACCTAGAGATTATTATTGTCAAATTGTTTTAGAGTTTAAGAACTATACAAATGATGAGATTCTTGTTGTAATACCATTTGCATTTGATTAAGGACAAAGCACCTTTCTTCATCAATGTGTTAAGTGTGACTGTGTGAGATTGCCTTTTAATTAGCTCGTTGTCCAGTTGGGAGGGTCCACCAACCTAGATCGCATAGCTTTGTTGTACCATAGCTAGGTAATTTGTGTTGACATTTCATTTATGCAACTACTTTGTTTTACGACTGCAATTTCACTCTTAGACATCGGAGCTTCATTGTGTTAGCTTGTGATTCATTACTTTAGAGATTTGCTTCATTAACTCTATTCTTTACTTATGCCAATTTAACTCAATAATTTGAATGGTTAACATTCAGTTACAGTAACAGTTTCAGATTGCAGAGATCAAGCTTAGGTTAATGGTGTGGTGTGAGTAAGTGACAGTAATGCTATTTTCGTTTACATTTCATTCGTACATTCATTACTTGTTTGATTGATAATAGTAACTAGAATTCCCTGGTTTTTAAATCTAACCTCATCTCTGATAACAAGAACACTTAATTCCAAAGATATGTATATCAAAGAACTAGTCATTGGTTGTTGGACATGGTTTGTTTCTTAGTAGCATTTCAATTCCTTTGCACACATATGGTTTAAACATTCATTGACTGATATTAAAGACAAGAACAATTCATAGTCATATTTATGCATAGATTGGTAATCTAGACATAATATGCTGAGCCATTGAACTCTTTCCTTATTTAACATCAATTATGTGAACGTAAGTGAGACTGTCCGAGATTTCTTTCTTAATTAGTTTCCTTCTGCTTTGATGTTTGATCAGATTGCATAGTGACTCTTTTGCATTATGAATAGATAAGATAGCTTAGACTTTATTCATTTACCTGCACATATTATGACTACAACTCACAAGTTTATGAACCAGATTGACAAGTAAATGTAATAGGGTTTATTAAACAACAAATAAACAACCTGACAATCTCTATGAATAATCGCAATCCATTCTTACTACCATAAAGACACCAAAGGGAAGTTGCAATGACATCAGCTGTTATATGACCATCCGTTGGAGACAAATGCCCAGCAAATCTGAATAATTTCTTTCATGAATGGAACTCCTTTTACTGCCAGACCTGCAATGCAGCTTCTGCCAAGGATTATTATAAGAATGATTTCTCTTCCATTGCCTTTGACACATATAAATTGATTAATAAGGCCAGTCTTAATAGTCTCCTACTACAGGTAGTCTGCTAGGTATCGATGAAGATTTTCCCAGAAAATGATCCAGATATCTTGCAGACTTCTTCATTCTGCCCTTGAAAAAGGGTCCCGAACAACTCCTATGCTGAGTGCAACCTCATCTCTGCTCTGCTGGACAGAAATGTGGCCAGAATGCAGAGGAATCTTGGGTGGTAACAAGACCAATTTGACAACGCTGGTTTTTAGGAAAAGAACAAAGATATAAATTGACAGTGGTTTCAAAGGTTGACAATGACAAATAACTGTCATAGGATCCTATTTATAAGAGAGTAGAAGAGATTCCCATATATGCCAACGGATGGATTTTGTTAGCTATAGGTATTTTAATTAGCAATGATACTTTGTATATTTGGTGGACTCTTGTGATTTTGTATCTATCTCCATTGATTTTGAGATCAATAATGGTACACAATTTTGTATAGTCAAAAACTCTAAAACTAAAAAATTCTATAATTTCAAATGTATGAATGATTTCGCAATGTTAAATCTAATAATCTTTGCTTAATCTTTGGTAAACTCATATAGTTTCATTTTCTATTGTAGACATTACCAAACATTGAACAATTTGTATTATAAAATCCAATATGGGAAAATTCACAACATATACTTTGCATTCTAAATGACAAACTCTACCTTCTAAAGGGATAATTTAAAGTCGGGTATCAACATCTAATCAATACCGATGTTGGTCTTCAAGAGTTCAAATTTTTCACCTTGCTAGCTTCATTGTGGACAAATAATTCGAATTTGTAAACAATTGAAAAAATATATAACGAAGACCAATTTATCCTTCATGCTCATGAGACATCATTCAAGGTGGCAACATCACTACTGTAAAATTATTTTTCCAAGAGAAGTGACATCTTTCCAACCCCTGTGCAAGAAGATGTTCACATGTGTGTAAAGCTCCTACCAACAAAAAAATGCAATGACACACTCTCACACACACACACAAAAGCATATATCCATCTTAACCAAGATCTATTAAACATCAAGAGATTTGCACCTTAGTTTTTTAATCCCTCTCTATGCATAATAGATTCAAGGTTAAGATGGATCTAAGCTAGTCTATATTGTCTCGGGCCTATCCCCATCTATTTCATTCTTTCTATAAGACATAATATAGCTTGCAGACTGGTGTACCTAGGTTATACAAACATTTAATCGATCACATTTTGTTATACTATAGTAACACCATATCACATCATACCTTATATTGATCAAAGACGTGCACTCATGTAACTACAACAGTAGTGAAACTATGCTCATCCCACGTCATGACCAACTAAAGTTCTTATTTTTCGGTGTTCACATATCAACAATTACAATGCAAGCCAAGAGTTTCGATATCCTTCCTCACTGTGAACAAAAATGAGTAGATACCATCTCTTTCCACTTTTCTTTTTTGGCACTTGTTGCAAGTAACAACAAACTTGATTCCAGTAAACGTGTAGATCCAGGGCACAGAATAAGTTTTCATCTAGTTGTCTTGAAAGTGACCATTTGTACTGATGCAACCTTGGTTTACTTGTGATGTTGAGAGAGTATAAGCCATAGACCACAGTTTCATTCTTTCTGTGGTCTGCCCCACCTGAATGAGGTGTCAGAAAATGGGATGGTGCCAAATGCAAGTCCCAAAAAAATTCGGCAGAGTAGATACCCCAGGGCATGATTTTTGAAGCAACTTCCAAAAAACGGTGACCATTTGTTGTTCTGATTTTTTCACATTTACTATTCATTGATTGTAAATAAAATATAGATACATATTTTATCAGTCTATGTTACAAAAGGGTAGGTTCTGCAAATACGTACAACCGAAAAAAGGTGACCATTTCTTATTCTAATTTTTTCACACCATTATTCATTGACTGTAAACAAAATATTTAGAAAATGATTTTATCAGTCTATGTAACTAAGGGGTAGGTTCCTCAAATGCATATTTTCAGCTATATCTGAGAAGTTATACCTCTGTATTGTTATAACTTATATAACCATCACTTGCATCATTTAGCATACAAGACTGTTTACAATAGTGAAGATGCTCAAAACAGAAAGAATGCTAAACAAAAGACAATTAACGTTGTATCTTTCTATATGAAAATTCAATACTCGCTTGGCTAAAGAGACTATATGGTCACACATTAGATTACATGGAAATATACAAATTGTGGACGGGGAAGGATATGTTTCACAACAAATAGGTAGAGGAAAAGAATAAAATGTAAGAAAATTATTAACAAAAACTGTAACACAGAAATATGCACGATGCATTGAGTCGCGCCCGGCATATACATGTGTGTCACTGCTGCAGGTATTTTGATCTTACTCTCTGCAAAATAATTCAACAAAATAATGTTTTCAGTCTATGCACAGAGACATAACTGCCACAAAAATTACTGCAGCACTCAATGTACCTTTCTATTAAATTTTGCAACACAGAATTCCAGTAACATTTGCTAATCATAGAGTTTAATCCATTATGAAAAGGACACTATTCTAACAAAGAAAAATGTTGATATTTTCCACAAAATATTCAAGCGTGTGTAACAACATTTGAAAAAATTAAACCAGTGTAGATCCATTTTAAACCCGAATATATCAAGCACCGAGAGGGATCAAATTTCTTAAGGTGTAATTTTTTTTATCTTTTAATAAGAAGGAATTAATACATGACATGGAATTAAATGATAAAAAAATTTATACCTTAAGAAATTTGATGGCTCTCGATGCTTGGTAGATCCAAATTTAAGTTGAATCTCTGCTGCTTACCAATCAACTATAATGCATCTCACTAGCACTGTCTAAAATTTAAATAACTAGTTGTACTTGCAACTACACTTTTCTACTAATGCCAAGTATATTACTTAGATATTAAATACATTTAAGGGATGATGTCACTCAACAAAATCCTATATAGAAATAGTAAATACCACTGTTGCTTTGGAAAAACATTCCCATCACTCCCAGGGGGCCTGTCCCTAGCATTTACCTTTTGCCCCGGGGATGGGAGGATGGGAAATGGTCCCTTTTTTCAAAAGACCATGCCTTCTTAGTTGGAATTCCTATTTTCCTAACACGTGTCTTGTTATCACAGGATTTATACAAAGCCCTCCACAAGATCCCCAAATCTTTTGTAACTACGGAAGAATCTACTACTATCACCTAAGTAGAGATTTCCCTTGTTTTAGTGATGGAAAAGATCCACCACAAGGGAGGCTTCCTTGGTGACCTCAAGGGATCAAATAGCAAGATTTAGCCAAACCTACCATCCCCCATCTTGATCACCTGTTAGATAGGTCTAGGTCTAGGAGAGGGATAAAGGAAAACAAGATAATTGTTGTACCAGTACAAGACAATAAACAACTTGTAGCATGTTATCGCACAATCTATACTTGCCCAAAGCCTAAAGGCAAGTAGGCCTAGATTGACGTAACATGAAGGCAGTCCTATCACTGTCACCCCAATAGGATATCTCTTTCTATTTAGGAGGAAAAGAAACTCACTCCAAGGGAGACGTCCCAAGACCTAGTTGGTTGATGAAGGGAGATAAGACAATAGTTAAACCCACCCCTCTCTCTAGGTCACTCAAAAGGAAGAAGTCACTTGTTATTGTTTGGGGTTAAGGAGAAATTCAAGGTGAATGGTACCTGCCCCTTACCAATGAAACAACAAACATTAGCAGCAAGCAATGATATCAATGTTTCGAATCAGTGACTTCAAGATATAAATATGCTACTGAAACACTAAAAGATGAAAAGTATAGCATCAACAAATATGTCTAGAAATTGCAAGTTATGATGACAAGAATGATATAAAGACTTTGGAATTTGATAATACTTTGTCACTTACAATTTCAATATTTAAAACAAGTCAATAAGTGACTTCAATAGGCTGTCAAAACACTTGCAACAGCAGTAAAATGATAATTATGACGGCAGCAAAACCACTTCAGAAAGTACTTAAATTAAGCAATTTAAACAAAGACTTTAGCATATAATGATAGTAGTTTGCCTAGTACAAGTGCAGGGTGGTTTTATGAACAGTTTGAGGGCTGTTAAGGGGCTGCAATGATGGCTGTAAAAATAGTTACAACAGCAACAACAGCCTCAAACAACTTCAGAAATTTGCACCTAGAACAATAGAAAAAGGAAGACTAGAACCTTGGGATGATAGCCCCTAGGCAAATGCCAATTTCTGGGTTAGTTCTAGAGGTTAGTATGCTGATTAAGGCTGCTAAATAAGGGCTGTAACAACAATTATAGCAACAGTAATATGGCTGTTAGTGTTAGTGAAAGTTTCAAGAAGATGCTTTGAAAGTTTGTTTGGTCTCATTCATCCACAAGAGTGTCGAAATCAGTGCCTTTTAGGGGCTTATGGAGTCAATAATAATAACAATATCACTTGGGAAATAAAATAACGATAATATTTAGCTAAGGGAAGAAGTAAATGCAAGAGGTGTTGGCACTTCAAGGCCTCAAGCATTTGCCCCTTTTAAGGGAGGTTTTGCTAGAGAGTAGGCACTTCTAGGCCCTAGCGTACAATTTAATTGGTGACAAGAATGAGATTACTAGAGAGCTAGCATTTTAGGGCTCTAATAATCGCTCTCAAGAAAATGTATAATTGGCAAGATCAAGCTAATAGAATAGTTATAGAGAGAGAAGCATTTGTTGTTTCTCCCCTAGGGTTTAAAGTTTAAACAAACAATTTCATATTCTTAGACATGAAACAAGTAAATTTTACCACAAACATCCATAGCATGAATAAAAATGCAGATTTTCTACTTACTTCACCAAGAATAATCAACTCAAACCCTACTAAAGACCATTCCACCATGAAAATTGCCAAACATACACCACCATAAAGCTCTCCCAAGAGGTGCGCACTAGTTATTTCAGCCAATAACCCTTAAAGAGGGCAAAAATTTCAGACCACCACTTGTTTGTGATGAGTTATGATCAAAATGAATGTCACTTTATGTTTATTTATAAAACAATTTGACCTTTAATTAATTTTAGGTCAAAAATCAGGGCCGACC